>OOFE01050388.1:0-36209 GCA_900323365.1 Monocentris japonica
GCCCTGCATTACACAGCCAGAGTAAGGGAAGGGAACCCGCTGTTCAGCTAGCGGGAGGAAACACTGCTTTGCTGATTAGCATCTTACTTAGCCGTCTTTACTTACCCACCATTTTTCGAGGGAGGCTTTGGTCGACCTGGGGTACCTTGACTACAAACACACACATACCACACAAATCCAAACAATGCAGAGCCAGAAACAGGTTTCTTACTCAGCCAGAACTGAACATCCCCAGCTGACAACAATTGTGGTGAACATGTGTATCCAAATATGACCTTCCTCATCTCCCATATCCAACCATGAGAGTGTGTTCCTGATACACCTTCACAACAACTCTTGCTGTGAATGTGGTTAAATTGACCAGAATGACAACATTCATCATGTGCCAGTGTTTGCAGCTGGGTGATGTTGTGCTCATTTCTTTAAGGTTAAATCATTACCCCTTGTGCCTGTAGGGGTTCAGCACTCCATGGAGGGTCTGTTTGAGTGCGACCATATTTTGGATGTGGGGGCTGGACGGTTGGTGAGCCCCAGGCATGAAGGGTGAGAAAGGGATCTTTGGTGCAGCATCAGCCCCAGAGTTGTCAGGGTCAGGTTGGGGTCCTTACAGCAGACTCCCTTGGTAAAGATTCCCTGCAATGTCTCAAAAACCACATCCACCACCTCGGGCTAGGACATTGTAGCACGGTCAAGGACAAAGACTCAGTCGTCAACAAAGCATCAACACTTAAGACTTAGAGTAGTGTACAGAAGGTATGTCAGGCATGAGTTGAGGTATTACAGAATGGTTGGTGGGGTTGAAATGTGATGTAGAGTGAAACACTGATTGGATTTTTTCTTTTTCATATAAATATACATTTTTGATAGTATTTTGTTTCCAAACAACTCTGAGAACCAGTGTGGTCACTTCTGGGATGTGCTTTGATAGGCTAGTACAAAGAACAAGGCTAGTACAAAGAATGTGTATCCATCAGACAAGAACTAAGATAAGTTAACTAAGATAACTTGTTACATTCAAATTCATTTGCACTTTACACATCATCTTTGGCTATTCATACTACTCTTATGATGACTCCATTTCCCACCATTCCTGATAGGGTGTTGCTGATTATTCTTGACTGCAATTACCTATTTGAGCAGTCACCTGTTTTCTTTACCCATTCAGATGCATGTGCAGTAAAACATCCAAAGATACACTGACTAACCAGTGAGTGCTCACCAGTTTACATTTTCTGTGTATATTACCTAACACTTAACTTCATTTACGGCATAAAATGCATCCTGTGAGATGACCAGAAGGGCTCTACGCAAGCATTTGCTGAGATCTGTTGATTCCGAGACTTTTAAGTTCTCGGGAAGTGAGGGCAAAACACTCAACTTGTCAGCCTCGATCCCTTCCTCCCTGAAAGTTGACTCATCCACATCATAACCTTTCCTAAGAGCCCTCTGCTAAAAACCAAAGACAGCAGTGGCTGCTGTTTCAGCATGAGATTCAATAAATCAACGAGAGGAAAGGAAGGAAGACAAAATAATAAGTCTTCAAGACCCCTTTTCACAAGGGGAGGTTTTCATCAGAAAGTGTGCACAGCCTATTAAATTTGACAAAATTAATCTTATATGCATTTTTAAGATGGTAAGATTTACAATATTTGTGATTATAAGGATATAGGCTGAACAAACAAAAGGGAGCCCCCTCTTGTTATTTCTCTCTGATTGCTGGCTGGCTCAGTTCCAGTCTCAGGTCAAGCCTGTGGAATGAGGCTGTCAGGTAGTCTGTTATGTTTCCTGTTTCCCCCTCTGCCGTCATGTCACATCCCTGGGCAAACAAACAACTTGGCGGTCCAACTCAACACCAACTGTCAAGCTAACAACGTAAGTATCAGTGTGTGTGGATGGGGCCAGAGCTTGCACAGCTGCGTAAAGTATTATCCGTCTGTTGGGACTAAGGTGAGCAGTGATCACTTTAAACATCATGTCCTCCGGAGGCACGGAGGAGGCTGACTGTCTGGTCGGTCCAGTGTTAATTGTGTGGACAATGAATCAGTGTCCAATCACGTCACACTTTGGGGTTGGCAATTTGTGCGCGAGATGATGTTCTTTGCTTCTTAACTGTAGCTCAGGAGGAAGTGGCTCATTTAGACTACGTGACCAAGGCAAATCGATGTCCAGTGTGGGAGACAGGGTTGCCCTTTAGCTACATACTAGAATACATATTCTATGGTGTCTCTATGGTGAGTTAATCAGTTATATATTTAATATTTTTGATTTTATTTCAGTTTTAAACCTTATTGAGCAGTTTTAGAAATCACAAGTAATGATTTCTAGTTGAACAGAGTGATCATTCCTAGTGATCCTTCTGAGAACCTGAGGAAAACACTACACATCTCTTTTCCTGTTTTCCCAGCAAACATAAAAGATGCAAACACTTTACCACATTCAAATCACACTAAATGCAGTGAACTTTACACCAATTAAACTACTCTGTGTGAGGGATAAAGACACATTTACACCAGTAAATACTAAATGCTGTCGGAGTGCATTTCCAATTGGAGTGTGTTACAGCAGCATAATAACCTGTTTACAATTTGTACTTGGCCCCAAATCTGGCAAAAGGAGGGAAGAAAGAAAAAAAAACATCTCACAGCAAGGGATTATGGGTGCAGCTATTCTCCATCTCATTGTGGCTCAACAACAGGCACAGCGTGGGGTGGCAGGCAGGCGTGTACGTTGCCGGCCGAAGAATGGACCAGACTCGACGAGGGACAGGTGCCATGTGGCAGAGGATGTGCGGGGACACAGATGGGGACCCCTGGAAAACTTGGGGGACTGTATGAGCAGCCAAGGGCCTCCCACCTGTACCTGTGCTGTGAATGCTGCAGCTGAACAGGATCCGGCACCTGCTCTAAGCAGATACAGGCAACCAGCAAAAACACAGATGGAGTCCAGCACATGGCTGCCAACCCAGGGAAGGAGAAGGCTAGATTTCCATTTGCCCATAAGAGCAGTCTGATTACCAAATCTGCACAGTGTGTGCAAAAAGGATTGGGAAGCTTGCTTCCATCCAAAAATACATTTCAGTGTTTAGTGTAGATTATTCCATGTGAGAATTGTGTTTGGGAATCTTTAACTTAAAATCCCCATATCATATACAAAAATAATACTTTTTTGTGTCAAAATGAATGTTTTAGACAAATTGAAAACAGAATGGAAACGTAAAAGAGTATGGAAGAAGTTATAAAATACTTTTCAGCAGAGATTTATTCGTTTTAAAATGATGCGATGTAGAATTGCAGTGCATGTCCTATTTTTAACAGCATGGCCTGCATTGGTCTCTGTAATAGCATGGATTGCACTGGTCTCTATGCTGCAGAGCTATCTGGCTTGTTTTTGACTGCTGCAGATTCTCCCATGGGTGGTGTAACTCTTCACCCCAATGTGGAGGAGGATGTTCCTATTGTGCTTCCTAATTGCAATGTGGTTGTTCCATTTAAGAGATAGAACATCCTTATCTGTTCCCTGTGTGACCTTGTATTGTGGAGATAACTTGAACAAGTGCTACATAATTTGATTCATGTTTTAATTAAACTAACTTCAGATGTTTAGTACATATATTTGCTGAAAAGCTGTTGAGTCTAGACTTAGCAGAAAGATGCAGTGTAATTGTTAATACTGTGGCTATGATATGAGGTCTTGAACCACAGCTGCAGTACATGTCAAAAGCTTAAAATTGGTTGGCAAAGCTGGATGAATTCTACAGGTCAAATCAATTCAAACCACACATATACTTCTGCTGTTTTCCTTTTGTTGATGCAAACTTGTGAAAAGGATTAACTAATGCCATGTCTGAACATTCAAGAAGCTGTTTGACTGGACAAAGTGTTAACGGCTTTGATCTTGAATCGGTCCTCGTCGTTTCCATTTTAGTGATTCTACATCTTCCCAACGTGGCTCTGGCCAACAGAGTTTACTCAGTGTGCATCCTGAAAAGCAGACACACTAATGATTTTGATGAGTGATGTTATAAGTTCAGCTGTCTGAGTGAGTCCCTTTTAACAGCTACTGTGGAAGACAGACAAAGCAAGCCATCATGCTGCCTCATGACAGTTTGAGATTCATATAAACGTCAACTCAAAAAACAAGTTTTTCATGTTTCAACAAAAATCCTTCATACAACCCAAATGCTTGAGATTTTGTGTTTTGGTTTGTTACGTCAAAGCATATAATTGTATTCATTAACTTAAGTCTAGATTGAGAACCAGAGATGATCTGGTCTGTTTTACTGTTTTATGTTTTTGTGTTTATTTTATTTTATGTTTTTTTACTCTTTTGTCAAGCAATTTGTAACTTTGTTTTGAAAAGTGCTATAGAAGTAAACATATTTTTATTATATAACTCTGCAAAACAGCCTTTTCAAACAGACCATAACAAGTAAGGAGTTCTGATTTCTGGCCACAGGTGTCATCTCATACTGGAAGGCAGTAGCTCTCCAACTCCCAATGGCCTAAAAACTGGAAGTGTAAAATTCACAATGACTGATCAATGATGCAAGTTCCTCCATAGCTGAACAACAAAGCTCCTTCGCAAGTGCTCATTTTAAGATGAAGCACGTCAGCCATGACACACAGTATTTCCGTTGCCTTGATGTGCGATGTTTACACTCAGATTTTCTGGGTAAGAATGCTCCTGAGTGACCTTGACAACGGGTCATTCTGGCATTATTTCCACATTCACTCCCACTCCACCAGCCTCACATTATGGATGTAATATGCGGGATGTTGTTGATGTCTGAGCTTGAAGGAATCCCTTCCTGCTGGATGCTCGGGCCCATTTCCTTAAAGACTTCACATCAAAAATGAGACACACGGAAATGACTCACACAGTTGTCCCCAGAGCTCACACACTTCAACTAAAGTACCGTGCTGACAGGTACAAAACAGGATATGAGCTATATAGGTCTGTGTTTATTACAGATGGTGGAATACTTCAGAGCTGTGATAGCTGAAAATTCAGATAAGCTAAAGAAACAGCCACGGTCACGTATCCACATCATAACCGACCATTAGGCACTCTAAGACTCTCTAACCGTGATGCTCAAAGACACATCTTTGTTTGTGGTTGAATTGCCCTGACTTATCCACTTAGCTAACTGAATAGAATCCACGTCAATTTACAAGTGTGGGTATTTCAGTATCCAAGCAGGTACAACATGGAATCATCCATATTACGAAGGCAATCATAGATAAATAGTACAGTAGCTATAATTTCACTTTGAGGCTCCCTGGACACTTGCACTGCTCTACCACTCCCAGAATACCTCCAGAGCAGTGCAGCACATGTGATGAAGTTAATTAATCCACATTTTACCAAGGCGTGTTGCAGAATTACTAGTCAAGGTCTGATAAACATACACAGCAAAATCGTGACTTTTGATAGTTTTGAACACCCGCTCTAGAGCCTTATCAGCTCTATGAGGAGACAAATAACTCCAATCAACACTTATGAACATTTATGAACACTGAAAAAAATGCTATCTACATGACCTTTAGCCTGATTACAGCCACGATTTGGCATCATGACTGAAGATCTCAGCATCAAACCGAATCCACATGTGCTCACTTATGGACTTGACCCTGTAGTTTGGGAAATTTTACTTCTGCAAAATATTACATGGTTTGCATTTTCAAAGGGCAGCTTGCCCACGGGGTTTGAAACTGGCTCTTTAAAAAACCCTTTAATTAGAGTAGCCTATAACCTTATAGGCTACCTTGTACCATTTGTAAACTGACCAATTTCTGCTTAGTAGTGGGATAATAATTCTAATAATAATAATAATTAATAAAAATAATTCTACAGTTACACAGAATGCTTCATAAATACATAATTAAAAATGAACATTAAGATATGTACCCCTTCAGATGACCCTACCAACCACCACCATTGCCACGTGTAAATGTTTAAATAAAGTTTGTGGATGAGTATGTTTTGTTATGATGTTGCACACAATTAGTCATTGATTAATTGGTTCCAGGGGTCGGTAAGTAGTCCGGGTGTTAACAAATAAACCAGCAATGATTCACTCTTAGTGAGAGGACATAGAGAGAGGAAGAGTGAGAGGGAAATATTGAAGATAGATAGATAGATAGATAGATGGAGGGAGGGGCGAGTCGGAGATAGATGGCAAGCTAGCTTACGTTCTAACTACAGAAGTCGAGTTGCTCTCCCGTTAGCCAGCTAAACTAAGCTTGCAATCCCATAGTGAGGCTTACATTTACCTTCATAGCTGGGCAGTAATTGTAGGAAAATTTATGATTTTAGCAGTATAAATCGCGATTACCGGAATGCATATGTCGATAGATACGATTTCTAGTAGTTATTGGCGTCAGTGTCAGGATGGCCGAGCGGTCTAAGGCGCTGCGTTCAGGTCGCAGTCTCCCCTGGAGGCGTGGGTTCGAATCCCACTTCTGACATAATTTTATGTTTTGTAACAAACGGATGTCTGTTCTGTTAATCTTTAAACATACAACAAAGTATGTGACCAGATACGCACGTACTGTCAGGGAGTCATCAATTACCAAAGGTACAATTTAACAAAGTAGTAATTACTATGTTATACTATGTAATTCGTAAGACTTGGGTGCCAATAATGTTGCTCATGCAATATTTTTATTTTCTTTTTTGTTGTCTAAAGTTAATAATCAACAGGCCAAATGACAAAACCAAGTCAAACTATAAAGGTGAATATTTGAAAGTTTACATTGGTAATTTTCACATAGTGATTGAATGCATGATTGATATTTGTCAATATAATTCTCTCTCCCAGAGCTCAAAACCAATGGCTTTGAACATGACTCAGCCAATCAGAACTGAGGACCAGGACTATCTGTTTTTCTGAAGGAGAAAGGAGAAAATGTGCTAATACACCAAGGAAATCATCCTAGGTGCTCTCACAGTCACCTTATTTCCAAGTGATCCTCAATGGAAAGGTATAGTGTGACATCACATTTTAAGGGGTGGGACAAACGATGCTCTCTTGTCTCTAGATGAGACTAGTAGACATTATTAAAAATCTGAATTGTCCTAGAGCTTAGTTAAAATATATCTGACTACTGAAATTCAGTCCCGTAACTAGATTCTCCCTTTTGAGAAATCAGGAATGGCCTGACTGATTTGATTATACAGTAGAAGAAGCTGTTCTAGTACCTTTAGATCTCACTAATAGGATTTGTTAGCTCTAAAAGATTCTTCTTTTGTTTGACATCTCATGTTGGCTCAGTCTAAACTGTAAACACAGTGACAATCTCTCTGTCTTTGTTGAAAACGCACATGTTCACCTACATTTACAACACATGCGGACACAAACACACCCACATACACACACACACAAATGCACATTGTTGCGTTGGCTAAAACAATGCAGTTTCTGCTTCCAGGATGAGTATCTTAAACATAATGGAATTAACAAGGATTTGTTGTTCAACTAAAACTGCACATATTGCAAATTTATAGTAAATTTAAACATATTATTGAGCAATGTTTTGTGTTACCCATCTTTGGTACATCTATGAAAATACAGAAACACATGCACATAAGCTACCTCTACTTTGCTAAACCCCAAATCCACGTTTGTACATAATAAACCAATCAAGCAATGATCGCTTTTCTACATTATCCAACAAATGGCTAAAAATAACAGGACATGTACAGTTCAATCAGCATTCTCCAGAGGTTTTGTTAATCTGTTGTACAAGTAATGCGGGATGTGTTTAGAAGATGGGCATGTCACTGTGGGATTGTGTAAATTGCATTAGTGCTTTAAGCGGTCAGGGGTCTCTCCTCAGTTATATTTATACTCCCTACCTGTGCTCCTCAGTATGTATGTCCTCACCATGCTCCATGACTGGTAAAGGTTAAGGACTGAACAGAAGTGCAGCTTGTCTGGACATTTACTCATCATCAGATTGGTTCAAGTTCTCTCTCTCTCATAATACCAATAGTCTCCTTATGGCTCCTATATATGTCTCCTTAATTATATTTGACATTTCTCTTACATGGGCTTAAATATATGGAAAAAGCCTGAGTGTTTGTGTCTGTGAGTAAGCCAAGTTCTCAATTTTGTTTTTTTTGAATTATTCAATTTCTAGTGTCTTGTATTGCTTGCATTTAGTTAGCATGAAACTTTGTACTGGCTACTTTTTACTAGTATCTATACAGCTTTCATTAATTAATTGCATAACATTGGTAGTTTTTGTGACCAGAACATTATGGCTCCAGGTCTTACCCTTTAACTGCATCACTGCTTATATTCAACCTTCAATTTCATGGGTGTAAAGCTGGAGTAGGACTGTGACTAACCAAGCAGGTACTCTGCTGCACAGCAGGTTGTACAGTTTGTCTTAGCCCTGATATTTTAACTGCAACCAAGAGGGGAGAACACTAAGCCTGAGCATCAGTGTGCACGTGTGAGCTAAGAGCCTCAGCCTGCTGTGACTGAGACCAAATCTGGGACCATGAATACATGGTATGGCGTCTGACAGGACATGGAAATGCCTGTTGAACAGGCTCAGGGAGATTATTCAATGGTGGCTTGTTGGAACCTTCAGGTTTGAGAGACTGATAGTTGAAATTGTTCCATGTAGAGTAATTGTAAGAAATCACCTGACATGAAGAAATGTTGTTTGGTGATTTATTATCTTGATTAATTGCAGGAGTAAAAATCTTTTTTGTTTTGTTTCAGAGTTCACACAGAGCTCACTAATCAAATGATTAAACATTTTTCAACAGACTTTCTCAACACCATTGTATCTTGGAGTCCATTCCAAGCTGACTGTAGGCTGTTTCAGTTGATCCTAAGGGGTGAGGGGTGGTGCCTTCCTTGCACAGGAAAGCCCTCTGTCAGAGGACAAGGGCACGTCATCAGCAGTTCTTTTGAGTGACTCACCATAGTGGCTCAGCAGGGGGTCTCACTGCCTTTCACTCCCATGAGTCAGGAGACTATAAATCTGCCCACCCTAAGGCAACTCCACCCCACTATGACCCATCAAGCTCCTTAAGACTGAAGACAGACGGCGGGACGGGAGCTTGACTTGATGTGAGTGTGTATGTTTGTGTATGTGGGAGTGGGCACTCTTGTGATTAAGCACTTCTTGAAGCTCCCGGCATCATAGGGAGGGATCGACATGCCGTCTGTAAGCCTCTGATAAGGGTAACCCTCACTTATTCTATGGCAGTTCCTTTGTCCTTGAAAAGAGTGTGTTGACCCTGAGTGATATTTAGACAAAGAAAGCAGAGTATCTGAAATAGAATCATACATGTTAAACGTAACAAATACAGTTGTAGGGAACTGAATAACATTGGTGTGCATTTTCCAATCCAGAGAGGCATGATTGGATGCTGTCCTCTGCAAAATGTTGGCCTCACTGGCCTTATGGACTTCAAAATATTGTCAGTTCATATCTGATCTATTGCTACATGCTAGGAAGAGCATAGTTAAGCTGCTAATAACAAATGTATGCCTCATATACTTCATACACACTGTCACAAAAATCTGTCTGTGGAGAATGTGCCAGCCAGGCAGCCCTGAAGTCAACTAATTAGTAGGAGGCAGTGCCACTCTTATTTGTTTCACAGTGCCTTGAAATATGAAGAAGCAGTTAAGACTCTAGCATCTTTGCCTATTTATCTTGATAAGACCCTTGAGATAACTATGTGTCTTCTTTTGGACAATTGTCATACATTGAATGCATTGCTTTGCATTAGTGGTGATGATTAAATTGACAGCATGGCAGCATGATTATGTTGACAGCATGATACAGAAACTACTCGGTAGTTAAATCAATAGCACATTCCTTACAACAGTTGGATTACTTTAGAGAGACAAATGCATCTCTACAATGCAGATGAAAAATTGGCTATTTCTATTTTCAGAAGGTGCCCTACATATAATAGAAGAATGGAAGAAGTCCGCTTCTTAAACCAGAAATTCACTTATTTTACCTTTTCCCAGTTTTCCCAAAATGTTTTTTGCATGCCTATTGAACACACCAACAAATCACAGTTTGCACCACTCAACCAAGTGCTAATTGAGTACTCATAGTCTGAAATCATTTAAATCAAAGTTTAGTCTGAACTCACATCTTCAGGGGCTAGGAGGGAATAAAGAAGAGTTTATCTTTAATATCTCTGCAGGGCAATTTACACTGCAGTCAGAAGACAATAATAAAGCAAACATATCATTTGTTTGGAGGAGGGCTTTTGAGGCCATGTGAGGAACAACACTCACATGGCCATCAGAAAAAGTCATGGATTGTCAATGTTCCTCAACTGCTCTGTAATAATCCTTTCTAACTGGTACTCCTTTTATGCAATGATGAAGTCCAAATCATGTGTCCAAAGCCTCAGCAGATTTCAGTCCAATTGCAGGGTGATTAGCAAGGCTTTTCATTCTATCTTTAGCTTCCCAGGCACCTGATTAGCAGGTAGGCCCACTTCTGGAGGAAGACTTTTGAACTGGCTGCTCACTCCTCTATTTGCTCACATAGAGGGCACACGGTTTGGAGTTTCTTTGGGAGTTCACATTCTTCTGCTTTGGCGAAGAAGACCAGAAGACCAGTTGTCATTTTTCAAGCAGTTTGGTTCTCTTATCCTTTGGATCATGATTGTGGATTATGTGAGTATACATTTTGTTTGTGGACTGCTATATCTGTTGCAAATTAAATGTCACTTGCACAGCAGCAGGGTATGGTAATTGGAAGAATGACACTGGAAACCTCACAATTTCCCTCTTGCCAAAGAGGAAGTGTAGAGGTTAGTGTACGCACAGTAGGCTAGTTTTGTCATCAATATAATCAATATGGTACGGTAAATGTATACATGTTTTCCAAATGTATACATTTACCAATTTCCCACATTTACTTAATCTACCAGCCTCTGGTCACTACCATACATACCATACATACAACTACCATACAACTTTCTATTAAGGACACAGTACACAGGTTTATCAGAGCTGAAAAAGCACACTGTATGGAAATGCATCATTTGATCCTTGTCCTTGTAGTTTGTTCTCATGATCCCACAAAGAAAGGCTTGAATTGCCTTTGTCAAACTGGATACTTGCCGTAATGGAGGATACAAATTTCCTTGTTTTGACTCCTTTGGCAACCTTGATTGGCAAATGTATACATGACACCTTAGGGGAAAATAATCTATTATTCTAGGGGTCCAAAGTTAAATATGAAGAAGAAGAATACATAGAAGAATAAAAGCTACATTTGTGTCCTAGTGAGGTTTCTTTACATGGCTTACTAATATGATATGTATGTATGTAAGATTACTTTCATGATATGACATGACTTGTCAGAGCTAGTATAAAATAGAGCAAACAACATTATTTGATCGAAGAATATATATTAAAACTCTGAACTCAGTTAATGGAAATAGAATGCACTGTTGTCCCAGATTATGGAGGCCAGAAGAACCTCTTCTCTATTTCATAAGCCAATCAAAATGCTATTGTACAGGCCATAGTTGGGTGTTGGTTAAACTCTCCAGGTTAAACGCAAAGGTTGCCACACATGAGATGACACGATAAGGCTAAATGACATGTAAAAGCAATCAGAGCAATCAACTTCTTTTTGCTTTCAAAATAATTCCTGGACCAAAATGTTCAAACAGATGAAGCACTTGGTGATTTACTTGCTTTTCTAACGCAAGAATGAGAACAACAGCCAAACCTGTTGTTTATTGGTGTCAGTCAAGCTTAGCCTATTTTACCATTCAGAGAATTTGAGGAGTTTTTTATTTGCAATTCATAGTGGGCTTGCATCCTTTTCCATCAGACAGCAATGATTTATGTTTACCTCTCCCTATTGTCTCAGTAAGAATGCAGTGTGCTTATTGCAGATATTTCTGTGGTTGCTTTTTAGTTAATCCTTGATTGATCTACTCAAGAAAATCTGGTTAAGAATCGTTTTATTTCAATCATCATCAAGGTAATGTCCATTTTTGCTGCTAGCGGAGACTTAAGCTTGTTATTTTAAGATACCTGGAGGTTTTATTTGTGGCTCTGTCCTCATTATCCCTGCCTTTATTTGCTCTTTGATCTTCTCTGCAGTCTGCACTTTTGTAACTATTTCGGCTACACTCATGTCACATGTATCCCTGTTTTAAAATGTACTAGGTACTTGCAATGGTGTGATATTCTGACAGTTCATGGGCCACAGATAAAATAATTCTAAATCTGGATATACTTCGTGTGTGTTGCATCAACCAATATGAAAAAGTATATGAAAGTGGAGAGGAGTTTGTACATGTACTTTGGAAGTGTTCAAATAATAGTGTACTGACTATTCTACTAATTCGACCTATAGTCTCAAAGCTTCTCCATGGAAGGGTTTTATTAGACAAGCCTTGTCAAATACGTTTGGGTGCTGCTTTACTATACTGCTCTGACTTATCTACTTAAGAGGAGTAAGTTCAGGGCCCAGTAATGGGTTACTATGAAAACCTAAAATGAAAGGTACAAGTGCAAGTTCACAGTCTGCACACAGATTATCAGAGGATGAGACGTTCGATGTTAAGGAAAACAAAAGACCCATTTCTGCTATTTCTATAAATGTTTTTGGCTTACATACTTTTGTACATTTTGGTCTTTTATCAGGCACTGTTAACCTCTTCTTTAAATTCTCTTCTTTCAGCTTGGGATGAGTGGGAGCAATGCAGATATGCTGTGAAACACCATACCCTAGGCAGCTCAGGGCAAACATGACAATCCCTATCACTGCCTGCCCACGTTGACCTGCTCCCTTCCTTTACTCAACTGAGACAATTCTTCATCCAGGACAGGGGGACTAGCATCAACTTCAGCACAAGCCCAAAATGTCCTCCCACAATCGCACCTTCCAGTGCTTCAACGCCATTGGATGTGAAGGCTCCCACAAGTCCTCACTTACATACAAGCGTCACACCAGCAGGCTCCCCAGGATACCCCAACATGGAATGGTGGCGCATCAGGAGCCTCTGGAGGAATGCTATCTTTGTGCTGAGTGCAGGCAGGCCCAGGTCCTGGAAGCGAGGGAGACTCAGGTCTCACCTTGGTATCATGATCAACCACATCACCACCATCACCGGCAACAATTTGTTCACAAGAGGCCGGCCAGGCCTGAGGAGCCCCCCGTGGAGCATTCTAGCCATGACCATCATCAAAAGTACAATGAAAGGGTGGTGCTGGTGAAGAACAGTGACCCGTCTTTCAGGAAGACCATCATGTTGCACCGCAGGACCGTGTGGAGCCTTGGGCTATTCTTAGAGGAAGTTTCTGAGCTCATGCAATACCACATCAGGAAGTTGTACACTCTGGAGGGCCGCAAGGTGAGGTCAATACCATCTGTAAATTGTTAGGGGCTCATGTGAAGGTGTGAGTGACAGCTTTAGAATGACGCCAAGTCTACTTGTAGCAAGATTTCATGTCTTTCTACAGATAGTTTCAGGATATTTGCTTCATTAACCTATAGTGAGGTTGAGAATACATGAGCTGTAGAGAGAGGGGGGCATTTTAATGAATTGAAAGGGATGACTACACCTGAAAAAAATTATTTGGTGTTTGCATTTATCTTGAATTGTCATATTATACAAAGCCTTTTTTTACAATTCCCTTTTGAAATAGTGCGCTAAAAAATATGCTGGTCTTGTAAAATGTGATGCCTGAGATTGAAAACTAGAGTGAAAGAGAGGCCTCTAGTGACAGGATTAAGACCTTACTTTGTCCCAATTCAGAGTTTTAAGTGTGAGTCTTTTTGCATGATGGCAAATGATTTAAAATGATTAAAAAAAATGAGATTAATTTCATGGCAAATTGGATGTTTAAATAGTTGAGCTATTGAAGAAAGAAGTTTAGGACCTTGTTAACCATCTCTTCAAAACTGAATTAAATTGTATGGTATTATATTTTACCCTTTAAATATGGCACTGAATGTATGACAATGTGTAGAAGAAGCAGAATAAGACTATTACAGCAGTATTCCTCTGCCTCTGTGGCAGCACAACCATCAGTATGTACTTCTCAGGGTAAGCCAGTCACAAGCACTATTGGGCTGTGAAAATCAATTTTATTAAAATTATGTCATCATTCCCACTTTGGGATTTCTGCATAGTTTATTACATGTGTCATAAACAATTAATAACTCCCAAACCATGTGGACCAGATTGAAAAAATAGTATTGCCAGATTTCAAAGTTGTTGGAGCTTGCAGCCGCCTTTTGGGGCCCTAGAAAGAAGAAGCCTTGTAAACTTCCATTTTGAATGAAGATAGCACAAGAACGTACATTACATTGTGTTGCATACCTTGCCATGGGATTTGTCATGGGAGTATAGGGTAGACTTTGCTTCATAATGATATTTAAGCAATGTCATACAGAATCAAACAAGAGGGTGACTCCTTAAACAAGATATTTCTTGTTCTTTGAAACTTACACCTTCACATACAAATATCCCTTTCAGTTAGCTAGCATTGAGTACTTTGTGTTAATCTACCATATATACGCATTTTGAAAAAAAAAAGTCAAGTGGGATAAATATTTTTGAGTGTATGCATATGGGAATGAAACAGGGATATTCCCTCACACACGCATTTAGATTGTGGGTATTTCTCCAAAACCCATTAATCTTGGTCAAATCAGAGCTATTTTTGAGAGAGGAGAAACAGGTCAACGTTGAAAATCCACTCCCCTAGTTTGATACCAGAAGTGTCTCAGAAATGTATCTTCCACACTGGCAATTAATTATCTTCACATTGGCTTTGTGTGACCACGGATGAAGCCATTCATCTGTCTTAACCGACAGTGGATTTTAAATTGAAAACTGCATTGTCATCAAAACTGACTGCTCAAAGGCAAAATAAAATCAACAAAACTCTCAATATTTGAGACTGTTCAGGCTGCATATTTTTCAAAAGGCTATCATTTAATGAGACAGTAGAGGCAGGAATATTCAGGGCTTGGTGTCATGAAACTGTAAAAGCACAGCTACTTAAATACAGTAGAATATCATTTATTTCATCCTTAGACCTCTGAACAGACTATTTTGGCACACAGGCGATATAAATGAATATGAAGAATATTATATTTGTTGCAGTTTTACTGAGTTTCCTTGCTATTCTACACAATTATAAACATTTAAACTGCTAAATAAACATTTCATGTGCATTTCAAGGTTCATATTTTAAATGATTTTATGATGATTTATGATTTTCACTAGTACTAATAACCTCCATTCCTACAATATACGTGCTGGCAGTTATCGTTGGCTGCCAGTCTTTGATTCTACCAAGTTTTTTTTTTGGGACAATTCAAATTGGGACACAAAAATAGAAATTGACTTGAAAATGTTCCTGTTCATGACGTCCTTTAAATACGTCTGAATAGGGTGTATACAAATTTAAGAGAGGCTAAGCAGGCTAAGCAGAAAAAAACAGACCAGCTCACACGCATCCCCACTGATAGATTATTATTTCAGACAATCATCAGTGAGCTAAAATTGAACATTTGATTTCTAGTTTTATTAGCCTGTCTTAATGTTAGCCATGTCTATTTTCTACTTTTGTTGATAACCTTCTAATGCAGGCATAAAGAGAGACTATTACAGTAGTGAGGGGATGTGTTTTTTCAATTTCACAGCACTAATTTTGGGAGTCGGAGGTGTCCGAAAGCAAATAAATCATTAAGTGATTATGCTGTGTATTATGGATTATAATGACCAGACCACTGTGTTTGCTTGTCTGTACCATTTAAGATCCTTTTACTTACTCAGCAAGCTTTGCAGGGCTGCTGAGCAATGCCTTAGTTCTTACAAGTGACAATGGAAGCTTGCCATCGTAAGAATGCACAGTCATCTCTGGTAAAGTTTACTGGAGATTATCCTGGATATTAATCTTGTTCGACGGTTTTGACCGACTCACAGCCAAGTTCTGCAAGGATTTAAAGAACTGCAGAACTGTCTTTCAAGAGTGGACCTCACCTTGCACACCTACAATTAAATTATTTTGAACGTAATACTTGTTTCTTGCCATATATATTTGCCACTCTACTGTATCAGGCCTCTATTTTTAGTATTTGTGGGGATTGAAATAGTAACGTGAGCATATCTGAGCGGGCGTTTGCGTTCTCCTATCTGGGCAGTCTTGGCACCTGCGTGGTCCCCTAGTCCTATGATGACACTGACTGAGCTGCCGTTTGCTGTGATGCCCCACATCAGATCTGGATGTCCCACCATAATAAACTTATATGCATTGTGTATACGCTGCTTGCTCGGCATCTATTGCATGCCCAACCGTCCTGGTAGGGGGATCCCTCTCTCAGTAGTCTCTGAGTAGTTCTTCCAACTTTTCCCTAGAAGGTTTTTTTGGGAGTTTTTCCTTGTCCTCTGTTGAGGGTCCAAGGCTGGGAGATGTCGTGTACTAACCATTTATTGTTTCACATGTTGGGCACTGTGAAGCCCTTAGAGACTGTAACGGTGATTAAGGACGATACAAATTATGTGATTTTATTTGATGTGGTCTGTCAAGTCAGCTAAACATGATAATATGGCTTCCACAAAAGCACCAGCACAATTCCGGGTGAGTAGGGAGACCACCCTTCAATCAGGGTACTGAGGTTCAAGCCTCGGTGTTGTACTGCTGTAGTGTCTTTGAGCAAGACACTGAATCCCCACCAGCTCCTGTAGCTGACCCTGCACTCTGACCTTCCAGTAGAGGGGGTATTATTATTATCAAAATGCACATGAAATAATACCCGCGTCAAAATGCCCTTTGGTATGACGGAGATTCTGTTAATCACCGCACTCCTGGTGAGGTTTGCGCAAAGCAATAAAGTGAAAATGAATTCAAGCGGCACAGCTCAGTCCATTTACTCACGTCTTCAAGAAGCCCATGAGCTCCTCCCGCTTCTTCTTGGACTTGTTGGTTATGATGGTCCTGTAGGTTTGTCTCTCCATGCACCACAGACGCACCACATTCTTTGCTGCAACATTAACCAGAGAGATGAAAGGTGAAGTCGAGACTATATAGTTTGGTTCAATGACTAGCGTCATTGAAGGGCCATAAAGAGTATTGCACACACAAAAGACTCCACGGCACAATAAATCCACTCTCCACAGTAGCTTGCTATTTATACCTACAGTATGAAGACAAACAGTCCCTTTATGATATCTGCCTATATCATCAGGAGTCATCAAGACAGGGGCTGACCTTTGACTGTTGCTGTGCGTTTGCAGTTGTACAGGATGGCCAGCTCCCCAAACACATCGCCACTAGTTAGAGTTCGGAGGTCACGGCCTGCCTGGGTCACAAGGAGCTCGCCAGCTACGAAAGGGAGAACCAGAGAGTGTTGCACAGGTTAGAAAGGATTTAGACCAGTGATGATCAACAAATTAGAAAAGGCCAAGGATTTTGGAGAGCTTCTTGGTGCCACAAATGTCCGTGGCAGAAAGCAATTAATTAGGTGCTCTTTGGAATTGGTACTACAAGAATGTATTGAAAACCAAAGCGGGGCCGAGGCACATTTTTTATAGCAAATGTTAAAAGCCTTTATATTACAAGTTAAAACTGATGATGTCTTTCCCTGACGAAAGCCTGACAAAGGCAGTCAGTTTTAACCCTTTAGATTGCCAATGTAGAAAGGGTTTTAACTTTTGCTATCACAACAGAGACCCCCTTTTGTGTTTAATACAAGCCTAGGTTCAATGTTGACAGCACACACACACACGCACACTCACACACATCCCTACCTGCCACTATGTACATGCTGTCCCCTTCAGAGCCCTCTTTAATGACCTCATTGCCGGGGCTGAAGTCACATGCCACCAAGAGATCCACCATCATGGCTGTTTGCTCATCATCGAGGCGACTCAGGAAGTCATTCTTCTGGATAGCCTTGACAATCAGACCCGTCTCACTGGAAATTGAAGGTGAAAGAAGTCAAACATCTTGATCTCAGGTTCATTGGAAATCTTGGGTTGCTAAGGAGCGTTACTCAGCTTGGGCACATGTAATCCAACCAGATAGTTTGGGTGTGAGGCGTGACCTTCAGGGGCATTTACGTCCAAAAAGTCACAATGACAAGGCTAAAATCGTCTTTTACACTCTTTAATATGGTTACGTAATATTGATTTTGTTGTGTTTGGTTTTGTAGCCTCTGATTCATATCAACTGCACTTATCACACACAACGTGGATATAACTTCTGTCAAATGACACATGGTGTGATTGTTATCTTGTCAGCAGCACTGATCACTAACCTGACAGTTTTCTTGACCCTGGTGCGTGTGATCTCCAGGTTTTCAGGGATTGGCTCTGGGGCCATGACAGCAGTGCGGCTCTTCCTGACCTCCGGTTCAATCTCATGACTGCCCTGGGAAGGAAACTCTGAGGTAGACAAACACAGAATGGAGGGTTAGCAATTTTAGAAAAATGGCTACCATGTTTCAGTTGAAGGTTGTGCCAGAGAACAACTCCATCAGATCTCTAACTTGTATGTGTATGTGTGTCTGTGCCAAAGCTCCAACATGTGCCAAAGCTCCTTTGTGCCCATGTTGGCCTCCTACCTAGGTCATGGTATTGACTCTGTAGCTCCTGCAGCAGTTTTTCTTTCTCCTGGAGCCGTTGTTCTGCAAGAACAGAGAAACAAACTCATGCCATGTTATGTTGCATTGAACTTCCTCTTGCACTGTTCATGTGCTCATCTACATCTCCCCTTCATGACTGAAATGGATTTAAGTTATATCACGATATCACTTATATAGTCTCAAACATGGCTGTTTGAGTCGATGGCCAACATTACAGTTACATTGTAACTGGCATGGAATTGCAATTGATTATTCCTGTTACAGTCATGGTAACACGGTGATGGTGATGGGAATAGACATAAAGGTGATGGTAGTTATGGTTGTACCCACCCAGGTCTTTGTTTTGTCTCTGCAGCTCCTGGTTGATCAGACATTGTTTCTCCAGCTGCTGTCTGAACTCCTCCAGTTGCTTCTCCATGACTACAGGGAAGAAATTACAAGGAATCACAGGGGTGGAGGAGGTGTAAACTAGGAAGGTACGGACAAGCACCTGGACACACACACACACACACTAAATGCCAAGCATGCATGCATGAGTCCACATACACACACAAGGCATCAGACGCATGCTAACGTCATTTCATAAACTGTAAGTAACTGTGCTCTGTGGGTCATCAGCATCCCATCCTCTTTCACTAGGCTCTGAACTCCAGTCTACCGCCTGCACACAGCAAGAGCTCCGCTGAATAATGCAGACTAATGATGGACGGTCAACAGGGAGCATTCTGTCACACCCTGCCAGGTTTTGCAAAAGATGTCTTTTATGTGAGATAGATATTGGCACAGAACCTGTCAAAATAGAACTAAACCTTCATTAGTGGGCCCCTTGTTGCATGCTGTGTATGTGTGTGTATTTCTTCTGCTGGAATGCCATTTCAGTAATGTGTGAAATTGTGTTTGCCGCTGTGTGGAAAGTTGAGAACCGTCTAAAAAACGCACATCCAACGCCTCTGGGAGTGTGGGTTCATGTCTAATACATGCATGCACACAAATTCATAGACACAACTGCAGGGGCTTGTGTAAGGGCACTCGTGCAGACACACACATACCCCGGACTGTATCTCCATCTGTCCAAATGATGTTTCCATTGATCTGTTCACAATAGCCCTGACTGTGAGAGAACATCACCATTTTCATTTTGCTGTCGGTGGAAACAGATTTATGCCTCTGTTGACACACCAAACATCAGCGTCAATACAAACACTGGTCTACAGGTTACCCTACCAATTAACCTAGCGCACACATCTGCTTTGTGAAGTCAGGGTTGGACGAGCTGTTTGCCTATAATCGCTCTGTTTCTCACGTGACCTCAGTTACCTCTCCCTCACCCTGAACATTGGACAGCTCAGAGATTAGACCTGATGTCAAAGCTAATCTTCACTGAGCAATAGACCAACAAGCTGAGGGAGGGAAATGGAAAATGGCTCCTGCTCCATTATTAAAGGGAACTTAGCTCAGTTCTGGGTAGAGGGTGATACATACTCATCCTGTGGGATTAAAACCTGATTTTCAACAAGCCAACTTCTCAGAATTTAGAAAAACATCTGTCTTTATTCAGTCCAAGTGAAAACATGGAGATTGCCGATCCAGTGTTTTCCATGATATGATGCTGTTAGAGGAGTTGATGCACCAACATGTCAAGAAAGAAGCAAGCTTAAGAGGCATTAAATTGTGTTGGAACAAATTTGGTGACTTGGTATCAAGTCAAATTTGGTGACTTGGTATCAAGTCACCAAATTACATGTTGCATCATATTAGGAAGTCAAATCTGCCTCTGGGTTTGTTTTTTTATCCTGGCACACACACGCACACAATTGTGTATACACACATGCACACACACAGTTTGCCAGCTTTCTAGGAACTCGCAGCAATAGAAACAGACAAGTGGGGCAGATTGGGATGATAACTTTAAGTGCCGGAGGGTCAACCCTTTAATGATTGCCACTCAAATTCTCAACACTACAGTTTCAGCCTGGGACAGCTAAAACTGCACATAGTGTGTGTTTCATAAGAGGTTGGGCAGCAGCACTTGATTGCTTTGGGGCTATGTTATTATTTTGGATATGAAAATAATCACATAGAGTTTTAACTCAAGAATATTTTCAGCCACATTGTATAAACAGGTTAAAAAAAGCTTCTACAACTTCTACATAAGCAGGAATTGATTTAACAGAGACTCCCCCATACCAATGTTTAGAGGGAAAGGGGTAAAGAGGGTAAAGGGAACTTAGCAGCAACAGCTTCTAAGTGCGTTCATGTCTGTCTTGAAGCTCCACAGCAACAACATGAGGCTGGACTGATCAGCCATACTACCTCGTGGCTAATTCATAGCCAAGTGTAACTGGTATTACAGCCACATTCTCGTAGACACCCACTGAACGAGCATTTAAAATAAAGATCGGTCGGTGTGTTTGACGTGCACATGCTCAAAGCAAATTAAGTTTTTCTGGCTAAATGCAGAAATTAATTCCTTATTTGATATCATTTTAATCTAACACTTGAAATGGGGAGTCCATGTTGAAAAAGAACTAGCTGTTGATATGGCTTAAAACACTCTGGATTTAAAGCTGAGAGATATCTGGAGTATCTGGAGTCAAAACATCATTGGGTGGGTGTCCAAAAGCCTATGGCGCTCAGGGTTCATGACTTAAAAGGACTCAAAGACATGTGCAATACATAGAGAGACAAGCCAGAGTTACACTCACCTGCAGGCTGTGTGGGGATGAGGAGAGAGGATGAGTCTCTGTCCAGCCTATAAAGGCCACATGGATCTTGGGATCCAAACAATCAGCTTGAACCACTCAGAAGATCCACTCTCAACAGTAGAGAATTGTACGTCCTGTGCACGGCTGCCTTGACCTGAATTCTGCTTGACCCCATACAAACTGGACACACCTGTGCAGACACAAACGTGCAGGTCACTGTCCGCTATCTCACTGTTTCGCCAGCATTACTTGAATCTTTTACCACTGCACAGTCTCTCACCTTACATTGCAATGTCTATTCCCTCTACCTTTATCATTCTTACTTTTCTTTCTCGCGCTCTCTCACTCTCACTCTTTCCCCTTCTTTCTCTATCTGTCAATCTCAGCAGCTCCAGTGTTGAATCATTTACCATACCCCAAGGCTCCTCCCATCACACCAGGTAGAGGAATACAGGAGGAATGAGAGAAGAGGAGGAGGAGGAGAAGGAGGAGTATGCACTGGAGAGAGAAGCTCAAGTTAGGATATAACAATATGCTCAGCCCACAAAATGCAGCACCTACCTAGATTTTGCAATATGGTATAGTTTCATAGCATTTGAAAATAAACTATTTCTTTGTCTGTATTTTGTAATGATGCATTCTTTCTCAATGAGGTAGAATAAATTCAATATAAAAGCAAACAGGACCTTTACTCTGACTGAGACGGTGTTCATTATACAGACAAGAAATTCTGCACATTGGCTATTCTTCATAATTGTGCTACTATGGGAGCTCCAAATGATACAGTCATGATGAATGATACAACTGGTTGCTTAGCAGGTTTCCTCGGAGCACCACATTCAGAAGCACTAAGCATTGATTGGATTAAAGGGAATTTATCCAGGCTGGCTGCCAGAGGGCAACTAAGACAACATAAATGATCATATCTGCAGGTGGAATACAAGAGGTGGAAAATGGCTACTTTATCAGGCTCTGTTTTTCCACGCAGGGTAAACGCCACTGGATGTTTTCCAAACCCCGGCATCATTAAACAAATCTAAATGAGGCTGAAGGGTTAGCATTGTGACAGAGGGTGTGGGTCTTTATTGTCCCCAGTTAATTATTGATACCCTGCCTGGTTAATCAATCTCTAAAGACACTAATGACACGCCATTCAGAGATAAAAGAGCTTGGATTTCAGCTGTGGAAGTGGAGAGAACTTGGTGACAGGCAATGCATGTGTTATGACATTTTACCAATAAGCCCAACAAGGTGGCAAATATCCATCAAAACAAACCCCGGAGTGAATGAGTTGTTGCCATCGATCCTAAATGCAACTACTGGTGAGAAACCAAGTTTATCCTTCTTGAAGATTACCCTCTGCTTACCGTCACAGGAGCAAATACAGAAAGAAAAAGACATCCCCAGTTGAAATTAATGTTTTTATTATCGTTACTGTTCCAAACCAAGTGGAAATAACTTAGATGCTTGTACAGACAAATGGAAAGCCCATAACACTTGAAGGTCTCCAGACTGTAAGAGGGCGCATTTGAAAGGTCACACACTTGATTGCACATTGTGAATATTATTACAGCTGGTGTGTAAGTGACTGGAAAAAAAAATACAGGCAGGATTTGCGTCTGTTACTTCAAAGAGTAAATATCAAATACAGTACATACAAGTTACTTCAGTTCTTGCGTGTGAGGTAATTCAGTATTTTTTGAGAAACAAATGAAGAAAACTGTAGAAACAATTCCTCATTTTGACGGAGCAAACGCAAACATTTAGCACCATTAGCTACAGTCCATATCGATATGTTCACCAACAGGTCAATCAGAGACAAAAGTCCAGTCAAACTACTGCAGCTAAAAGGACAGAGTAACAACATGTCTGGTGAATGGCACCAGTATGGCAGAGGGCAGAAGAGGTTACCGCTGGTGGTACAAACACATAATAAAAGCAAATAGGTCTGTCTACTCCCTCATGGCTTTGAGAGACATACATTTGGCAACCTCTCTCCAGGTTTGATATAAATTATTAAATAAATTGAGAGGTTGCAGTTGATACATAGGTAGTCACACAAATAAGTTAAATCCTCCATCTCAGAACAATAAAATGTCTGTATCAAGACAAATACCTTCTAGTTATTAGAAGGTATTTGTCAGAGATTTTTCCTTTGCTTCTGGAAATTGGTAACCATATGGGATGTATTGTTATAATGGTGTGACATGGATAACAGGAGGCCTGCTAATCTCAATGGTCCATGGGATTCCTGGTCCACCAGACAGCAGGTGGTGATACAGATACAGAGGGCTCCATTATACTGTATATGGCCAACTTCCTCAAAATAAATGTGAGCAAATGACAAACAAATCAAAAAAGTACATTACAATAATCACAGAATCACAACCACCAAAAAACATTCAGGCGTCTTACACCTCAAGCTAAAACAACCCTGGCAAAAATCACATTATAGTGCATACATTCCCTAGCACTTGAGGTAAAAAGAGTACTTCAAAACCAAAACGACACCAGCATTACTATCCCAACTCGTGTTTGTGGTCCAAACAATCAAGTTTTCTGACAGGCAATGATCTTGTTTTCAGCTGCTTAAGGTCATTGGGCCTCATTCACGAAACGTGCGTACGATCATATTCGATCTTAAAGTGTTTCGGCGTTCATCATTTTTTTCTTCTTTGGCACGATCAAAATCTACGTGTGTTTGGAAACATGGGGGAGGGCAGATACGCTGAAAAGGTTTCTCGTTAGAAAGTTTTATTCTTTAAGTAAAGTCACTTTAAGTAGTACCAGAACTCATATTAAGAACAAAATATTTTACCACTGACAAAATGGAAGTTAAGTTAACCAGGGTCTCATAGCAAACTAGTTTCTCGGCTTGACAGAGGTAAATCGTGCACCACACTCGCTCCACCACAGGGCGGACCATAGGTGCGCTGAAAGGCCACTGGATGTGCTTGGACACTACAGGTGGAAAGCTCCAACTACGCTCATGACTGGACACCAACAGTGCAGTCTGTCCTATTTTTTCCCGCCAATCCTGCAGCTTGACAGTGCCCTGCTCTCCACCTGTAGTTATGAAACGCCACCTATTTCAGGTGTTACGCTTTTTAGATTCTAACTCTAAGTCAGCCAATTTTGTTTTAATGTCATCCAAGTGTCTCTGATGTTACAGCACTGACAGCATCAGTAATTTCTTGCCATGTTTTTCCCCCTCAGTTGTGTACACTCTTACTCTTGCTGAGACTTTTCAATTTTATATTTATATTTACACTTGTATTTCAAGTTTTTCTTATTGGGTCTCTTCGCCATGGTTTCTCACACTTTCCATTAGCACTTTCTATTTGTAACCAACTCTTCAGCACACCTTTTATGGGGCTGCCAGGGTGTCTCAACACCAACAGGCACAACTGCCATTCATCAGATAAGCCTGAGTGCACACAAAATCAAGGGGTTTCACATGTTTCATGAACCCCACACTGATTTTTCATAGACCATTTTCTGAAGAACAAAAGTAAGAAGGATTTCAGAAAGGTTTTGTGAATGATGCCCATCATGAATAGTCTCTGTAGTCGCCAATAAAAACTTTTAGACAGCTTTCTACATATTTTGTTTTCCCACAGTGCTCCTTTCATTGGAATGGATAATGCAAACACAGATTATATGTGATGTCTAACTCGCCAGTACAAATGACTGGCGTAAAGACTAACAATAAATGAGAATTGGTCTGAAAGACAGGAGTTTAACAGGACAGGGTCATCGCAGGAGCACAGCAGGAGAAAGAATTCATATAATAGAGAAACTGGACAAAATTAGCGAGTACAGCAGCCAGGATGGGACTCCTGTAGTTGGGATAGTACCACTCTGACTAGAGAATGGTGTGGGAAGCTCCATTTGAGTAAGAGTAATTGACCCTAAAGCCAAATGATAAAAATATATCTCCTTACTGTGCATAGACATAAGGCATCATGGAAAACAGCTTCAACAACTTGATTTCAGAGTTTTCTACTGTGTCAATTCAATGAGAACCTGAGGCGATGAGGGGATAGGATGATTAGAAAGTACAGTTAGTACAGTCATACTGCCATCTTTGTAAAATGATAGACATGCAGTGAAAACTTAGACAATGCTAGACAATGCTAGACAATGCTAAATGTTTTTTTGATGGCACGCTACCTTTGTCTTACTCCTATGATGCCAATGAGTCCACCTTTTTTACTGCACGACAGTCGGCGTGGGAGACAGAGGCTCAGTCCGCCAGCTCCTCCTTGACACTGCAGGACCTCTTCAGCTCCTCGGGGTGTTCGAAGGCTGCTTGGACGAACTGGCCAAACAGGCGGTCAATGTAGCCCTCGCCGCGTGGGAACAAGCCCTCCATAAAGGCTATATGTCCACCATGGGCTGTCACCAACAGGGCAACATTAGGCACGCGCTGGGCTTGGGCCAGTGGGATCGCTGGGTGGTGGGAAGTGTGTTAACAAGGGGAGTGAGATTTAGTGAGAAGCAGGCAAGGGAGATGAAAGAGAGCATACAGAGAGGCAAAAGATGTAAGCAAAGATAAAAGACACCCTTTGCACCATCAGGACTAAAATATTGAGCACACAGCACAAAGAAAGAAAGGTTCCTACCTTAATACCCAACATTAGGCATATACACCGATCAGTCACAACATTAAAACCACTGACAGGTGAAGTGAATAACATTGTTACAATGGCACCTGTCAAGGGGTGGGATATATTGGGAAGCAAGTGAACAGGCAGTTCTTGAAGTTGATGTGTTGGAAGCAGGAAAAATGGGCAAGCGTAAGGATCTGAGCGACTTTGACAAGGGCCAAATTGTGATGGCTAGACGACTGGGTCAGAGCATCTCCAAAACGGCAGGTCTTGTGGGGTGTTCCCAGTATGCAGTGGTTAGTACCTACCAAAAGTGGTCCAAGGAAGGGCAACCGGTGAACCGGCGACAGGGTCATGGGTCAGGGTCATGCGCGTGGGGAGCGAAGGCTAGCCCGTCTGGTCCGATCCCACAGAAGAGCTACTGTAGCACAAATTGCTGAAGAAGTTAATGCTGGCTATGATAGAAAGGTGTCACAACACACAGTGCATCGCAGCTTGCTGCGTATGGGGCTGCGTAGCCACAGACCGGTCAGAGTGCCCATGCTGACCCCTGTCCACCGCCGAATGGTTTTAATGTTATGGCTGATCGGTGTACATATGAGATAAAATAATAAAAACCTCCCTCTTCTCCCATTGACTACTCACCATGTTTGGGGGAGAGGGGGTCATCAGCAGCGTTGAGGCAGATGATGGGCACTGTTACCTTGTGGAGTCTGGCATCTGGGTTGGCATCTTGGTAGTATTCCAGACAAGACTTGTAACCAAACATCACACAGGTGACTCGTTTGTCAAACTCGCCAACAGTACGTGCCTAAGAGGGATGGACGGATCAAGAAAAGGATGGAGAGGAGGTACAACTACACATATGTCAAGGTACATAAGTAAAGGGAGATTAAAGACTGTCAGGCTGTAGTCTAAACCTCATGGGGCAGTGAACTGAGGAACCGGCCCAACCTTCAACGCGTAATCAATGTCCACTATTTTCTCCAGAATCTTCCTGTGCCTGTGACAAAGAGAAATTTGAAAATTTGAGTTGACAATTTTAATTTGTTAAACTAAATCCAACACATTAATAAAAACACCATCACTCATCTGACCTCTTGACAGAATCACACAGGCAGTTGGTGAGGTATCGGTTGAAAAGCAGCCAGTTGATTGGTTGCTCCACAGAGATTGTGGTCTCCATTGTATTCCAGCAGACAGACAGGGCGATGCCCGCCACCAGCCTTGACTCGCTGCCCTTGCGGGCCAGGTAGTTCACCAGCAACATGCTAGTAGGGAGGGAGGTGGAGAAGGTTAAGAGAAAACAATAGTAGAAGTTGACAAACGGCAGCAATATGAGGTAACATAATGAAATGAGACGAGATAGAAAATAGGGAGAATTCAGCAGAAGAGAAGGGATAAGAATGCAACACACAGGCCACAGATTATAAAATGATAAGTGTAGGCTGTTGTAAACCAGTGCACCAACTCACCCTCCCAAAGACACACCAGCACCCAGTAAAGGGGCTTCTGGGAAGAGATCTTTGACATGGAGGACCACGCGCTCAAGATCTGAGGTATTGGCTGCACAGAATGTGCGGGGGGTCTGCAGGAGGTGGGCAGAAGGGCACAGAACAACAGAAGAAGAGGCAGGCGGTGTTATATGTGGTGCTGCAGTGCCAGCTTCTGTCTGTCATACACTCTGACGTGAATTCTGGGTGAGACACATTAGCTGAGCATCATACTTACCAGCAACTCCTCCCCTCCATGCCCTCTGTTGTTGAAGACCACACATCTAGGAGAGAAAATGTCAATGAAAAGAGCCAGAGCAGCCAAATCCCTCACCACCATACATCTATTTAAGCGTGCGCTCATCTACAGTTACATGTTGATTTAAGTATAAAACCACAAGCGTTGAGTAACTATCCTTTGTGCATGCATGGAAAGTACAGGCCAAGGTGTACTGAGGAGTCCGGCTGACCTGTAGCCTCGCCGGGTGGCCTGGCTAACGGCGTGGAGCACATAGGGCTCGTGACAGTTCCCCGTCAGGCCTGGGAGGATCAGCACAGTGGGGCGAGTGGAGGATTCTGGGTAGGCTACACTGGCCCCATTGTCCGCCCAGTGTAGAGATACCTGACCACCATCATCCGTACGGATCAACTCACTGGGGGACGAAGGGAGGGGGACAGAGAGAAATAGAGAGACAGAGAAAGGATGGAAAAGAAAGAAAGAAAGAAAGAAAGAAAGAAGGAAAGAAAATCTATCATTTTGCCACTCCTCAAGTAGTAATGAACTACTTACATTTTACTACAACTTGGATTTGGTGTTTGACTGAGAGAGAGATGATTTCATGACAAGAGGAATGTATGGAAACAAATAAGGGTCATTAATATTTTGAGCTTGTGAAATGATGTTCACAAATAATTTCACAGCCTGCAGTTGCATATCACCTTTTGTGTGCATGTGAAAAAAATTGCATGCACGTATCTGAATGTGTGAATGTGTAATAACGTTTTGCAGCTGTAGAAATATTTTGTGCATGTGTGAAAAAGTTTTGTGCACAGATATAATTTGCACACGTGTAAAACGTTTTTGCAGCTGTAGAAATATTTTGTGTATGTGTAATTCAAAATTCGTCAAAATTCGTGCTTGTAACTCGTACCTAGTAACTTTAGTGTCGCATACACAGATAGGAACTTTGTGTGTCAGTCTCTCAGACTTTGTGAAACCTCACTGTTGAAAATATTCCTGCACAAATTTTAATTACACAAAACGTTTTACACATGTGCAAATTATATCTCTGTGCACAAAACTTTTTCACAAATGCACAAAATATTTCTACAGCTGCAAAACTATTACACATTCCCTTTTTTCACATGCACACAAAAGGTGATGTACAACTGCAGGCTGTGAAATTATTTGTGAACATCATTTCACAAGCTCACAATATTAATGACCCTTATTTGCTTCCATAGACATGTAACACAACAGATTTTGTGCAGAAGGTTCATCATACTTGCGATAGCTGACAGAAGGTCTGGACTTGATGAAGGAGTAGACCACGGTGTGCACCCGGCCTCCCCAGCACCAGGGAGTGGGACGGTAGCGCTCAGCCACCACAGGACAGTACTTGAGGAGGAAGGAACGGAAACCATCGCCGCACACCAGGAGCGGCGTCTGAAAGGCAACAGCCAAAGAGGAGGTATGAGCCCACAGGGGCTGATCAACTTAGCCCCTGTGGGAGAGAAGAATGCATGTAAAAACTATGCGAGTGAGTGTGAGGAGTGCAAGCCATGAATCTCAGGTAGGTAGGTGAGTGACAAGCAGAGTACAGTTCAAGAAAACAACTGACACCCATAGCACAGGAGACAAAACACAAAGGAGATGGGAAAATGAGGAAGGGAAATATAGACAACCACATTTAAACAACCAAGCCCACATACTCTGCTGGTAGACAGTGTGTTAAATTAGTGGCACCTGCTCACCAAATAAAAAAAAAAAAAAAAAAGCGGACGAAGTGCTACCACTAACGCTGACATGTAAAAACAAGAAATTGGACTTATTAAGGACAGGGACAGCTAGAAGACGGAAAGGGAGTCCCCAGTCCTGTAGCAGAAACCTCTATACAACCGTGACCCAGTAGTAGCTGGTGTCTCCAGCCGCGGACTGACCTGGACCTTGCGGCCCCAGAGGTAGTACAGTGCGGCGCTGAAGGTGCAGAAGACCACCGTGCAAGGTCTGGAGAAACACTCCAGAAATATTTTCCATAACTTCATGTGTGCTAAAAGCATGGCAGTAGTTAACTTCAAGTCCAGTTGACTGGCTGACAAGACAGAATACCTTGGTCCTTTTGGTCCTTCTCGTAGAGCAGTGACAGAGAAGGTCAATGTCCGATGGGAGACAAAGTAGACCTAGTATATTAGCTATCTTTAATAAAACCGACAACACACTGAACAGACGGGTTATAATAACTGGCAGAGAGGCTGATATGTTATCCGCAAACCTGCCTTGATAAGCACCATCTAAAGACGTGATTATCGGGTACTCCTCTACACAGCCTCGTGATGATGAGCTTCAACGTTACCGACCGGTAAATTTAATTTAGCGCCGATGCCTAGGAAATCTTGCTTCCTTGTTGTCAGCGCCTAGCCGAAGATTGTTTATAGCAAAATGACTCACTCAATAGTTAAAAAACTGGCCCACCTTCCAGTCTCAAATAAAGGTGTTAACACTCGCGCATGCGCTCTCCACCATTTGCCTCAGGTGGCAGAAGTATATATCTATGAGGCCTCATTGAGGGGAGAGGGTAGAATGCTCTTCTCTGTCGAGGTTCCAATTTTTTTTTTTTATTCAGACTGATAAAACGGATGTATTTTTACATACAAATCTTGTCTAGAGCATCTTGAATAATACTTTCACAGTTTAATGCGGTCCAATAAACCAAATATGTTTTGAATTTAATTTAATTGCCTGCAACAGTAGGCCATATCGCACAACTTGTTCTTTACTGCAAGCTGTCCAAAACAGACTTTGATTTGCCCGCCGTGCTTTGAGATTACATTTGTGGTAGCTGGAGATAGAGGCAGAGTGAGAGCTCTTACCACCTTTCAACTCACACATCTAACCTCTCATATTTTGGCTTTTCAGGGAGCCTGGATGCAGCGATCTACAAGTTAAATGTCAAGTTAAGCCTTCATCTCTTATTTAGGATTTGATTCCAGCCTATACCTGTCGATAAAGGCCATTAGTGTTTCTATTACAGATTACATTGTTTCTATTACACAGTTACTATTTCCCCACACTAGCATCAACCTTGTCACCTAACTAATCTCCTAAATTTATTCCTGTCTCTATCACAGATGGCTGAATGTAATTTCTTCTCTTCCACTCTCTCTGCCACTGACACCACCGGCCCCTCTTTGACAAGGCTGCAACCTTTAAATCTTCCAGATTACATTACTTCCACCTCTTCCTTGGAAAATGCTTGCTTTTGCTGCTTTATGTGCCGTTTCATTGCCCTCCACTCCCACATGGGCTGATATCCAAGTCATTCCCATCCTGCATCCATCTTGCTATATCCTATATAGTGCCATCTGAGATTCATCAATAAGGTCAGCTTTAGCCTGACCACCAGAGCTGCAGCTGAATCAAAACATATCACTACATCACTTTGTCTCACTTCCACCCATCAAAGTTCCCTCCATTGCTATTCTCTGGTGCTTTGCTACTGCTTCACACTGTTTAATCCTTTGTGGACCTTTTTCTCCCCTGCTTCGCAATTCTCTTCAAAATGAAAAGATTTTGGCCACTCTTTCCTCCAATGACAATCTTTGACATTTTAATTATCTCCTGCACATCTGCTATATGGAGAAACAGGCCATCTACACTGACCGACAATCCATATTCACGATGACACTAAAGCATCAAAACTGTTTCACAAAAGTTTCATATATGGTCTCACTCGAAAATTCACATGATCCAAGTATCGTTTCAGGTAACTCTCCCACAAAGCACAACTATACTGATTTACTTTCATCTTTCCTTTCCAATATATATACATTACATTACATTACAGTCATTTAGCAGACGCTTTCATCCAAAGAGACTTACAATAAGTGCATTCAACATAGGTAGGCAAAAGAACTACTAGTCACCAGAAATTGTCAGTGCATTTCCTTCCTAAACAAGCATCTAAGAGCAGAACCAGTGCTAAGGTAAAAGTGCAATAAGTTAGCTACCTACTTTTTATTTAACCCTTGTGTTGTGTTCCAGTCAAATTTGACCGATTTACAACTTTTATGTCTGAAATCTTTAGTTTATTTCATCTGATTGGAATAAAGCTCCATGACATTGTCCACACAAAATAAATTTAGATCATTTTCATTATATTTTGGGTGTTTTATTTAACTTTTGTACATCTGTGGTGTGGTGGCAAAAATGACCGGCCATTGGAAATGAATGGGTGAGACTACAAGTAGGAGAAAGTGCAGTGGAAAGGGCAGTGTGTCCATCAGATATATATGTGCATGTGTGCGTGCTCACACACACAGAGACCTCACCCCCCCCTTCTTGGGTTTCCCTGGCAACCTGGAACCTTTCCCCATTAGAATCTTGATCTGACAGGAACCTTTCCCCAATAGAGTCTTTCTCCCATGGGAACCACACCTTTCAGACAAAATATTATAGCATTGTTTCAGTAATATACAGAAACTTTCTTGCAGCTCAGGTGTAAAGCTTCCGTAGGGCCTTGCTCACCATTCATTCTGTGGCAGCACAATGACCAAAGCACTACCCTCTGCCGGATTGGTGAGAGACATACAAGGGCCAGAACCACAGACAGAAGAGACAAAAGGAAGAGATGCACACTGTGTGCACCATGAGATGTCAAAACGAGCATTGTGTGTCTAAAATGCAGTGCACATATTTGCAAGGCACATGCAAAAACCATCACCTATTGTCAATCATGTGCATGAGCACACACAAAACCACCATGTAATGGCTGATTGATTGTTGATTGATTGTGAACCATGTTAGTGTGTCTGTTGTTCTTAATCATATTGTTATTGTTACTGTTGTTCTCTAATATGTTCAGTAATGTGGTAAAGCTTTAATGTGTAAATAGTTTTAGGCCTATGTCCTTTCTTTACTAATAAAGTCACAACGGTTTTGACCGGGAACACCACAGATGTTATTTTCTGCCACTTTTAAAAAATTTGAAAGGGTTTCAAAACAAATGTGCTGTCTAAACTTTGACACAAAGTAGTCTGTGATAAATAGTACAGTATGTTTCCTCTGGTATTAACTATAGTCAAATATTTTTACTCAAAAACGAAATGCAAAAGATCAGGACAAGGAGTTCCAAATAAGTTCCAAATAGAAAAGCTGTCATAAATACTAGAAATAAAGTTGATAAAAAGATCTAGTACAACATCAGGTGATAATATATGTATAATGATAGATTATAGATTATAGATTATAAGTAGATAACATGAAACAAACACAACACAAGGGTTAAACAAATGAGACAAACAAGTGAAACAAATAAGCAAGTGCTAAGAGGAAGGGTCAGGGTAGTGTTTCTTCAAGAGGTGGGTTTTCAGCCTGCGGTGACAGATGGGCAACGACTCTGCTGTCCTGACATCAGTGGGGAGTTCATTCCACCACTGTGGGGCCAGGACAGAGAAGAGCCGTGACCGTGTAGATTGGCCGCAGGGGCCTCTGAGCAAAGCGGCAACCAGTCGCCTCGAGGCAGCAGAGCGAAGTGGTCGATGAAGGGTAGTTGTGTAGGAGAACTTGGAGCAGTTGAACACCAGGCGAGCTGCAGCTTTTCTGAACAAGCTCCAGAGGTCCGATGGCAGACGCCGGGGCACTGGCAAGGAGGGAGTTGCAGTAGTCCAGGCGGGAGATTACAAGAGCCTGGATGAGCACCTGCGCCGTCCCGTTAGTGAGGAAGGGGCGAATCATCCTGATGTTGTATATAATATAGAAAACCTCCAAACCGCCAAACCTCACAAACATCTACAACTCCTGAATCTTTCAGCACTGGCTTTAACGGAAATGTTTAAAAAAACAAAAAACAAGAAACATCTTCAAAGAATCATGAAGTTTATAACGCTGGATATGAACTATTATGATAATCTGGTAATCTGTCCTGTCTCTTTCTGTTATGTTTATTCTATGTCTTCTTTTTAATGTTTGTTTGTACCTTTTAATGGCATCCATCAAATTGCCTCTCATGGCATCAATACAATTGTTTTGAAATTAATTTAACTGAATCACAGAAATACTGATCACTCCTCTGACTTGCAGGTGAAGTACAACAAAAGACACTCAGTAGCCTCCCAAATATGGTATATACATTAACGACATGACATTAATTGTCAAAGAGATAACATCAGTTTCAAATGATACATTTCACTGAAAAACTAAAGCCAAGAGGTGAACATAAAGCTTTATTTCGAACAAAAATCAAGCAAGCACAGAAGTTTGTTTTTTTTTATCATGGTGTGCAATCTATTGTCTTAGCTGTCTATGAACTGAATATTTACCCTTAAATGTAACTATTCAACACATTTTCTCACAGAATGCGGTCTTCCTTTTAAAATGCCTTGATTGACTTGATTTGAAGATTGTCTGCATTGTCTGTCTTGTCTAGTTGAGGGGGATCCCTGCAACCACTTCCGATTCAATACCGCATTCATCACTTCCACGCTTGATCTTGAAGAACCCTTAACAAGAAAATGCACCACAATATGATTTAAAGACACATTTTTTTACCTCTGATACAAAGCCACAGCCTTTCAGACTTTTGCCAGCAAGTATTTTGAACCAGGCCCAGATCAAACAGTATCTGCAAATAATTATTAGTATTTGTTCTACCCTACTTGAAATATCATGTGGATGTGATTTACTGTGACCGATCAGAGACAAGCTGTCCCGTCCCAGCCCCTGGTTGAAGTGTACCTTTGTCTCCCCAGTCAGTGTTCCAGGAGTTGGCGGCCAGCCAGTAGGGTGTCCCGTTCTCCTCCCCCCAGCCCAGGATCTTAATGGCGTGGCCCCCCAGCATTTCCCCTGTCACATGCTGGTACACACCTATAAGAACATTCACCCTTGAAGGTCCCATGCTATTCAGTTTTCATGATTTGTGTTTTGCAAGTAAATGTAGTTTAGTTAAAAGTTTATTTGAATGAGTTTAACTGAATGAATTTGACTCCGTCTTCACAGTCACACAAGCTCCTCTAATTCAAATGAGTGGAGGCTTTCCACTTCCTATGCAAACAGTCCAGTTGTGATGCACTGACTGCCTTAAACTGCCTGTAAAAAAGGGTGGATTTCTGAAAACGCAATAACTTTACATTTAGATTTAAATTTCAAATGTACATGTATAAATAGATGTACATTTGAATTCTTATAATATGGGACCTCTAATGAACAACTGACAAGCTTGCTATTCCTTTGTTTCTATGTGTAGTAAGGTGGAGCGGAGGGGTTGGTATGTGTGTGCACTCTATATCGTATATTCTGTCTGTCAGTATATGTCACAGTGAAGTAAAACCAGCCTCACCAGTCTTGTATTGCAGAAAATCCTCATAGACAGAGAAAGCTGCCTCCACTGGGCCGTTCTTGTACAGCTCAGTCATGATCTGCTCCTGTTTTGAGGGAACGTTGTATGTACGTTTACCTGAGGAGGGACACATAGAAGACAGCACTAGCAACATCAATACAATAGTTTGATGACTGATTCATTGATTGGTACTGAGAAACAGAACCATTTTGGACATTTTACTGTTTTTCCATGGTAGGACACACAGGAGCGACAGCATACCAAAGTGTTTGTCTTTCTGATAGGATGGGGAGTATCCATCGATGCACTGCTGCTCACACTTAGGAGTCTCCCCTTCGCCATGACAGGGAGGACGAGTTCCATTCACATGATGCTCACAGGGAGGGATGGTGTAGGGCTGGCAGCCTTTCACATACACACACACACACGCACACGCACACACACAACCACCATCAGTTTAAGGATTGGCACCAAAATCATCTGTGTCAAACAGTAGATAGCTGTCTGGTGCACATGCTTTACTACACTCAATGTTCTGCAGGAAGCGATCTTCTGCCATTGAAAGTGACTTCCGTCTTTTTTTACCAACCCCCTAAACAAGTCCGGCAGTTTTAGGCATGTGCCATTAAAATGAACTAACCATCCAGCCTCAGAGCTGCGGCAAGTTCTCATTTTCTCACTTTTAGGATAATGCTAGCTGCCTGCGATTTCTTAACCTGCCTTATGCTAAAGTGTTAGCAGGTGCACCAGACAGAGCTATCAACCGTAGACACGAAGACAATTTTAATGCCAATCCTCTTGTCACATATTGGGTAAGGCCAAAAACAGGCCAAAAGCAGTCAGTGTAGTGTGGATTTTCAAATACCTATACCTATGATACCTGCTGAGAGGTGTTATAAAGTGAACCCAGCCTAGCTTTAAGATGAACATACCTATTTTGGAGTCATACAGTCCCCCTGTCACCAGCCCATTCTTTGCCCAGAATTCCCAGGCAGCGAAGGGATAGCCACCAAAACACCTGCAAACACAGACACATATACGCTGCATGCACCCCCAAGTATTACGTTATTCAATGTGCCTGAAGTGGTCAGTAATAATAAGAAGCATGCATACACGCTCACTCATTCATACTCACCCCATGCCACATTCATCACAGCAAGACAGTAGGTCTTCAGCGGAGATCTCCAGAGAGACCTTACCATTGCTCTGGATACATAATCTGTCGGATATTGCC
>OOFE01050389.1:0-10792 GCA_900323365.1 Monocentris japonica
TTTCTTCCTCTCATTTACACAACCTCTATTCCAGTTAACCAGATAATTCCAGTCATGCTGGAAATAGGGAATCTCAAGTAATACAACAGTCAGAAGATGCTGCCAGTGCAATCAGAACATCTTTCTCTATCTCTTTTCCCTTCTCTGCCTTTTCTCCTTGCCTCTCATTCTCCCAGTGCACCGCAGCTCCTCCTTCCACCTCGCTCATCAGCTGCCCCTCCCTCTTCCTCTCTGTCTCTGCTAGGTGCAGCATGTATGTGAGCGCGTGTGAGCCAGCAGAGCCGCCTGAGTGTTTACATGTCAGCCTATCAGTGTTACCGGATTTAGCACATCTGGAGAGGACAGAGGCATTTCTCAAATGCCCCTCAGACAAGGGATCTTCATCGCTTGATATATTTCTCTTTTCCATTTGAATCTAGCGTCACTTGTATCCTCCATCCTTGTCTCCACGCTTTCTGAGGCATTTTGAATTTCCTTGGCAACATGGAGCTGCCTGAATTAGAATTCTCTGCATGACGGTCCTGGTAAGTACTCTGTCTCTATGGTGGGCTTTGAGAACTGAGGCATTGGATCAGATTTATTATGGTGCAGTGGTGGAGCAAGGGAATTGCCAGGAAGAAAATGAATGTCAGGAAAAAAATGTTATAGGGAAAGGAAGGGATGGAAATAAAAGGAATTATTCATTGAGGAGGGTTCCAGATCTTATTTGTGCTTTGTCATCCAGATGGGTTTCATTTTGATATGTGCCATGTAATCTAGGTTTGTGCTATGTATGGAACACACACATAGATATGTGTATGTAATTTGTGTACTTAGGTAGTATAGATGTTTTTCATTGTGTCTATATATAAATATTATGTTGCGTGTTTGTGTGCGTGCATGCAAACGCACTTGTGTCTCGTCTTTTTATATTACAGCTAAAGGTGTGAGGCTGTGCAGTGTTTTGTGTTTCTGACTGAGTGCTTTGCCAGGATGGTTGTTGTTGCCTCCGAATCTGCCCTTATTAACATTCACCTTCCTTTACAGACCAATAAACTCATCTAGCCTCACCCCTATTTGCTGGGAGAGCATATGTGCCTTTTCAATTTCAACTGCATTTTGCTGTAGGCTATTCCCAATGGGGATGAGGGATACTATGCAGGTGTTTCAATTGCCACAGGTTGGAAAGATTGGTGGTGGTAGTGGTGTTGTTGGGGAGGGGGGCGGCTTTGTATCATTATGTATGTAGGTCAAACAACGAATGTCTCATTCTTTCATCTCAATTGCCTGTTATATTTGCATCATCTTCATAATGGTGCCTGTAATGCTCCGGCAGGCAGACAGCTATGGAAGGACTCTTCCTCTTTTTAAACAGTGCAGTACAACCACTGCAAGCCACACACCTCTGAAAATGTCAGAGTGAAGTGGCTCCTCTTCACGGCAAAGCTTTATGAGATAGACAAAGCTTTTAATTGGGCCCCTGTAGTCCAGTTATGACTGTTGTTCAGAAATGTTTCATTTTGATAGCCGTGTGCGTGTTTACCACATCTGCAGCTCCAACCTAACATATTTCATTGGTATGAAAATCTGCTATGTAATGGTCAATACATGTTTATGGCTTGCATTAATGCTTAAACTTAGTGAACAAGTGAGTAATTGAAACCATCATGGTTACCTGGCAACAGTCCTTTGAAGGCAGTCTCAATCTACACATTGTCAATATCAGCTTATTCTAAACGTTCACCAATTTGTGGCTATATAATTGCAGTATTGGCACAATCTGCTAATTATACCACTTCTGCACCATTTATGTGTATATGTGAAGACATTGTGCATACTACATACCATTTTGAGCATTCATAAATTAGGATGATCCATATGTGTGTCCAAGTACAAGAGTACCACTGGTTGTTTGAGGGCTCTCCCCACTGGTATGAGCTTATTTGATCTGCAGCACTGGTTAAAAGCTCAGTCAAAAATGTAAAATGGTTCCCTCTGTTAAGCCACTAGCAACCTACTATAGGTTTATTTCGATTTTGATTTAATGGATTAAAGACATATTTTCACTATCAAATTGCTTGACTCATTTTATACAAGAACTGACAGCATACGGGAGTGGCAGTAGCCTATCGGTTAAAAACGGTTACCAGAAGTTCATCAGTTCAAATGGCTGGACTGCAAATCAAGGCTCCTCCCTTCCTGATGATTGAATGCTGAGGTGCCTGTAAGTAAGGCACGTAATCCCCAACTGCTCCACTGGACCTGCTCAGTGGCCAACAGCTCTGAGAAGCGAATGACCCTCCCAGAGCTATTCATTCCCCTATGGCTTTGGTGTAAATACAAATGTATTTACAATGTTAACTTCCAAATAAAAGACACCTGAATTTTTCATGCAGCAAATGGTAGTTTACACAGAGTTACTGGGATCTGGAAGTTTAAAAAAACAAATTAAAAAAATAAAATATGTTTTCCATTAGCAAGCCCTACCCTTCAAAAATCAGTATGCATATGCCCATAATTGATATATTCAAAAAATATTGATTGTGGGATAACTCATTTCATCTCAGGTAAGAAAGTGTCACTCAAAATCTTAGTAAGCAGATGTATTACATAAGATTTTAATCTGATGTAACTACAAGCCTATTTTTGAGTTGTAGCCAAAGCCACTATTCTTGAATTTCATTTGCATTGTAAGATTTTTCTAGTTGACATGCAGTATTTTGACTTTACATTATTACATGCCTGCTAGGTCTATAATGATATTTTTTATAGCATGCCTATGGAACATTTTGTGGTTATTGACTAATTTGTATGATCCTCCAGACAATTTAGATGAAAATCGTCATTTATATAAATGATAATAGTAAAATGATTGGGATTGTGTTCAGAAACCTCGCAGACAATGCTCACACACAAAATACAGAAGTGAAGTGTATGTCTGTTCCACACAAGACCAAACAAAAAGGCTAGTCGTAATGAAAGCAGTGCCTCTGCTTATTTTTTTCTCGGAGCATGCATGCATAATACACTGTGATGTAGCTATATCATTGCAGTAAGCATTCAGTCAACATAATTAATGCCCATTCATGTGTTTTGTCCACTTCTGCTTACAAATGCTTGGCCCAACTCCAACCGCGCTGACAAGTCATATGTTGGCAGCAAGTTGCAAAGATGAATCAATATCATTTGGGTGGATTTAAGGGACACATATAATAAGTAAGCCCCATATGCTCTTGTATTTGAAACATGGCTATGTTTGTTATGGAGAGTGCACACATAATAATATATTATAATGATGATATATTATAATAATGTCATCTGGAACTGAAGGCTTTGCGGCATTATTGCAATTTCTTTGCACCCTGAAAAAAGGTGGAGTATGTGTTTATAATTATAGTCCATCTTATTGACAGATAAACTTTAAAAATCAGGGCAATCTGGCATATAATGGTTCATATACATATTACATTCACATATGAAATGGCCAGGCACTTTGTACGGTGTACTTACTGATGTTTTCTCTGAAAGACGATCCTTCTGGAACTAAGATATTGCCATATAATGTCTCACTTCAGTCCCCTTAAAAAGGAAGTGGTGAAGATGGTTAACGTTATCACACCACGTGTTTATAGTGTGTCTGCTGGATGAGTAGGTGACAGACGAAGGCAGATCAGTCACTGGATACTCAAATTTGCGTTGTACAAATGTATTCAGAAGGTCACAGTGCTGCTCCTCTGCAGCCTTCCTCATTTAAATTTAATAATAACAGCTTTATGCAAAATATGAGACAGACATGGGGGAGGATGGAGGACTGAGGTTTGGTCTTGCACCTACTTGACTGGCTTTATACTCGAGCATATTTCCCATAGCAGTCCATTGTTGGCCCAAAATAATAGACATCTGAACTGATCACAAAAACATATTGCAGTTGCATTGCAAACATATATTCTTTTGAGTGTTGGAATTTCCTTGTTATTGTGTGTAGTTACAAGTATTTAAACTGCGGGTATCTGTCCATTCAGCCATCCATCTGTCTGTCCATCCATTCATTTGGCTATTATGCAATATCTCCGATACCACTGTTCTGATTTTGATGGAACTTAAGGGAATGATGCATTTTACTACTGTATTTCTGCTTTATCAAAATTATACTGATTGGCTTGAGGGAGGAACTACAATTGCAGGTCATATTTAAAGGTACAAATTATTTTAACAAGCCATATCACCCACACCATAAATTTGCTTGGCATAAAAGTCGGTGCATATATCCATATTTAACTCTAGAACCTTCAATGTATGCCATTTTGGGTTTTCCATTTTGAAATTGAAAAACTGTTTCGCCCTTAGGCTTGTCCATGTTTTCTTACCTATCAACACCAAACCTGGTGCAAGGAGGCAGCACATACTACATTCATACTATATCTACTCTCTACTATATGCTATAAAGTGTATGTGTCTCCTGCAATTAGCTCAAGAAACTGAGAGGCAAAGGATTGGGGAACACAATTTTAGCGAATTAGCCAGCTGAATAGACTAACTTCCCCAGTATGAATAAGTACTGATATGAAAGTATACTCCAAAAAAACATATCCAAGCAAAATAACTTCTTATTTGTAGTGGGAAACTATTGCATGAGTGATTCAATATGAAAATCTCACCAAATCTTGCATTGTACTGTCTATGAAGGGCTGTAAGAAGCTTGTCCAAATGTAAAATTGCCTTTGGGATAGCATTTAGTCCTTTCTTTTCAGTTCCAATCCAAAATAAGATCCTCTGATGGTGTATAGGGGATAAAGGTTTGTGTAATTTCCAGCTTATCCTACTGCTAGAAGTGACTTTCAAGAGGAATGGGTGTTAATGAAGAAAGAAGCCTGAGAATGCTGTTAGGCATTCTCAATGAAACCAAAAAACAGAACTGCATGGTACATTGCACCCTTCACTCCAGGGTCCAGTTTTGTAAAACTTTCAGTCTGGATCAATCCACCCTTCCAGCGGGATGAAGATAATCCCGATATTTGATATTTATACTATCCTTATCTCTGCCTTTGAGTTTTGAGAAATGCAGAAACACCATTTAAGCTTGATTAAAGGTAGGATTAGATAAACCATTCCAAATCCAAATGTGAATGATCACAATTTAAGTCATCAGTTTTGAAAAGCCTAATTTGGAAACATGCTATTATTATTTTAATTTTGTTTCATTGGGAGTATATTGGAATTTAATGTTTTAATAATAACATGGCCCAAAACATCAAAGAGCATCGTGTGGGGCCAATATTTGGAGTCTGGTATCTCTACTTTAAGCCAACTTGACAGCTTTAACTGTAAAAAACTGGATAGTTTGATCTAAATCTTTGTATGCTCAAATGAAGATCAAATGAAGGGTGCTTCAAAGCCAATGCGATGCTGAAAGTAGTGATCTTAATGACAGAGTGCAATTTGTATTCCAATTATATACTGTTTTTCCATTGCATTTTGGAATAACACCTTTTCATTTTGAACTTTACTTAGTTCATTTTATTTCATTTTCTTAACTTCGATACTTGTCACATTATGGGAAACCAGTTTCTACATTTGCCCTCAAGTTGTTTAGGTAAGTACCCTTATGTTATAGGTTAGGGAATGTTATATATACATACACTCATCGGCCACTTTATTAGGTACTCCTACTCGTTCACGCAAATAGCCTGCTCCTCCAAACAACTCAACAACTCAATATATAAAGCATGCAGACATGGTGAAGTGATTTAGTTTTTTGTTCGACCAAATATTAGAATGGGCAAGATGCATGATCTAAGTGACTGTGGTATTATTGTTGGTGCCAGACATGGTGGTTCCAGCATCTTAGAAACAGCTGCCCTCCTGGGATTTTCACACACTGCAGTCTACATAGAATGGTGCGATAAACAAAAAACATCCACTGAGCGGCAGTTCTGAAGCCAAAAACACCTTGTTAATGAGAGAGGTCAGAGGAGAATGAGCAGACTTGTTCAAGCTAACAGAAATGCTCAAATAACAGCTCTTTACAACAGTGGTGTGCAGTGGTGTCAATCTGAAAATACGCTTGAAAGTTTATTTTTAGAAGACACAGAGGTTGCATCTGATGACAGCAAAAGCGAAAATTAATAAATAATAAATAAATAAATAAATAATTGATTTTTGTTTCTAGACAAAAAATATACATATAGCCTGTTACAGAGCTGTCTTACACTCATCATCAGTGAGTGATGTAATGTGGTTTCCCAGGGTTTTTCTGGTCTGTCAACATCAGACACCCTTACCCAGCTAATAAACTGGCAGTGATCAGTGATAAGTAGTGTGTATAGTCATTGGACTGTTTATCCACAGCCATCTTGAGGCCCTTTTTGCAGTCTCTGACGTCCTGAAGGACCTCCTCTTGTGCATGTTGTGATGCCCAGGGCAGTCTGCCAGGGACTAGTTGATAAACCCTTTGCTGCCCATCTCAATAGGCACACAGTGTGTATATCACCCCTGCCTCATCCATAAAGTTCACAAAATTGTCCCTCTCTCTCATTGGCGTTTTACAGATGATCCTCATAGGTAACACACACTTCAAGCGTGACCTCCTGGATGTTTGAGACAGTAGCACAATGTCTGAAGCATGCACAGTCCCTGTGATGTTGTCTGGGAATGTGAGCTGCCATCCTCAACCTCTAGCTACTAATCCTATGTTGGCCCCGGGAGCCAAACTGACACTCTTGGTTTGGGCAGGGACAGGTGGGAAGGACCTTGTACATGGATTGAACTTTGCTGCCACATCCCCGTGTTGCACAGTTCTTACACCCTACTTGCACCTTTTGTCATAGCATGTAGTTGGAATGCTCCGACACTGAGGCATTTATGCTCAAGTGAGGTGTCAGGAGACGCAGCTACACAACTGTACCATCTCCATGACAATGACTGAATGCTTGGTCCAGCCAACCAATGACAATGTAAGACAGTATGATTGAGCAAGACACAAAAACCTTACCAGCTCTAACTTTCCTAGAAGAGAATTTCCTTATGGGATCAATCCAGTACCACATTGTATTACAAATACAGGCCTAGAATTTGACTGACCCATGATGGATGCAATCAGATGGGTGATCTTCCCTGGGAGATGGTGATGATTGCTATAGTTTTGGTTTCATCAGCCATGAATGTTGGTGAGGTTTAGCCACAGCACAGACAGGTCTGCATTGTTTTCCAGTGCTTCTCTGATCAACTGAGTGACTACTCTTACATGCCAAATGCACCCTGGCACCTTTGGGATTTCATCCATCTACACTGTCAAGTGTCAATGTAAGAATTCTTCAGGAGGTACTCCATTAAGTGTTGAGCAGAGATATTGGATAATATCTTCTCTTTGTGCTAAGCAGCAAGACTATATTAAACTGCTCAATGTTCCTTGAGTATGACTCAAGGAAAGGATATCCCCTTTTCCATTATTTGGCTGCTTTATCTCTGCTCCACATCACCATGAGGATCCTCCATAACCAATACAGGAGTTTGAAGTAATTCTTGTACACCTTGGGTACTCCACTTGATCCAGGGGCTGAGTTCCCTTTGGCAAACTTTACAACATCCTGGATCTTCTGCCAAACTGGCTCCCTCCCGTTGATCTCAGTGGTGGTTCCTGGTGGGTCTATTAAGCAGTGTTCCATGTCCTGCTCCTCTGCTGCATCACAGGAGATGTTATGGATGGTTGATCTCCTCTTTGGAACAAGTAAGGTGACTACTGCATTTATGCTCAAGCAACTGGTCGGTGAATCGAATGGGGTTTTTCTTGAAATCAGCCCAAAGTGCCTCTCTCTCCACTGTCTTTTGTGTCATTGTGCCATGAGAAAGGTGATAAGCTTCTTCCCTAGAATGCCACAGAGCTCTGCCATTGCACCCCGCTCTACCTTTTTAGCCTTCTTGAACTGCTGCTTCAAAGACTCCTGCCCCAACTGTCTGATCTTGGCCAACGCACAGCTCATTAAAAAGAAGGTTTAGGGCTCTTGCTTATCCGCTTCAGTCATCGGTATTATTGTCTGGACTCCTCTAACCCCAAGCCTGACTGCTTCTGCATCTCACTAGGGGTAGTTCTCATGCACTGAACCATTTTCTCCCTCACCAAACATTTCATCTTGCCATAGTGGCTCATCAGGCCATGCTGTTTCTTGTATACCTTCCATTCTTGGTGCATTTCTTTTTGTCATCTTCAGACAGCATGAAATATGCCCAACATTAACTGACATGAAACAAACAATAACATTTGACTCAATGTTAATCAAATACTCATACATACATTTTTCCGGTGGTTGTGTTTTGTCTGACTTTCAGGAAGCCTATATATTTGCTTCAACCAAGCTGATGGAAATAGGCCTAATTTATATTTTATTTTTTAAATTTTAACATTTTAAAGGTTTTCTAATAAATGTCATCACCAATTGGATGGAAACATACCTAGTACACAGGAAGAGAATAGATGCAGAGATTCAAGGCTACAAGAGACTAATGGTAAGCAGAGGGATGCATGGAGAGAAGAATCTGACCGTGTGAAAGGTCCACCAAGAAAATGCAAGCAGTCAAAGAAGGGAGACAAAACCTGTCCACTCTTATTCTTCCCAAGGTCATTATATCAGAGAACCAGGGTGGGAAGAAAGGAGATGGGGAGCAATAGATCCAGGGCTCAAATTTAATTTTTTTTCTCCTCCCCCAAAGTGAAAAGAAATGAAATCATGCTTTAAGCCCCAATAGAATCATGTAAGAAAATGTGAAACAGTCAGAACATAAGTGGGGCCTTGCACTTGATGGCTAATTCAATAAGATTTTTCTTTTTTTTCATAACATGAGTTCAATGTCAAAACAAAGTGTTTGGACATTTAGTAGAGCCAGGCTCTAAGGTCCTTGTCTGAATACGCAGATAGTACCCATGTTATTACTACACTCTCTTGGAGTCATAAATCTTGCATGCTACTTTGGTAAGAATGTCAACATAGCATTTGCATTTGCTTGTTTTCTAGTCGCATCAGACATCAGTGAGCCTCATTCATCACTGATATTCCTGACAGATAAAATGATATTCTGTCTGAAACAGATAAAGATGCCACCCATTTTCTGCATTGAATATCAGTAATTTCTTGGATCTTGAAGGTCTTGATGAATCTGTCACAATGGAGGAAAATGAAAATTTTGAATACAGTAAAATGTACAATTAGTCTGTTCAGATATTTTTTTTCACCATGCCATTGGAGAAAACCTACAAGCCATCAATTCACAAATTCACATAATTAGTGAGAGAAAGAAAGGAGTGGGAAGTCACAAAGGAGTTTGCGATAGACACTTTTGTTTTCGTACTAACGGTCTGTTTTTCACTATACCCCAGACACATTGGACTTGGCCCGCTCGCCTCAGACATATGCAGCCAACAGAAATGAACAGTTTTGGAGGAAGTGAAAGTGACACTTACTGACCCACCTGATCTGCTCAGACCACAATCCAAGCTGCCTCAATCCCATGACTTTGATCCCATTAGGTATATGTGAGGTATTTGAGGTAATTTGTGTTGGTGCGCTACAAGCTGTATCATTTTCATCTTCACTGTCAAGTTGAATCCTTTTTTTAATGCTACAGCAGTGTGCCGTACATCCTAAGAGGCCCTACAGAGAACCACAGCAATATTTTAAAGCACTCTTAAATAACCATTGTTTTGTTGTGAATAAGCTGCCTCAATTTTCATTTCTTTGAGTTGAAGAAATCCACAACGCTGATTCAGCTCCCATGCTCATTTAAAGATATATTGCTTGTGTATCTAAGTGTTCGACTTATAAGCAATCCTAATTTCTATGTGTACTTATACAGTAATGTTTTTTACAGTGTTTACAAAAAAAACATGTTTTTAACACATCACAATGCATATAAAATTCCTGTATAGCTGCTATGTACTGTCATTCATCAAAAGTTTTCAATCAAAAACATCAATTAGATCCAACAAATCACTATGTAAACAAAACAGTGGTGGGGCAATATTGAAATTATGGATTTGCCTTTTAGAAATGCATGAACAATGAACATAAATGCTTAGCAGATCCTTCCCACAAAAAATGAATGTCATTATTCTGACTTTGCATAAGGCACATCCAACAGATATAGCTCTGACTCAAATTGTATGATCGATGTGGGAAGTAGAGCTTGAAGGCTTTAGCAAGTTAAAGTGCCCCTGAGTCGAAAGCAAATAGGGGCTTAAAGTCCTCATCACGATTTGGCAGCAATCTCTGTTGTATATCACCTCAAGGTCGACAGCTCAGGAGTGCCATTGGATGTGTTAGATTTGCTGATTTTTTTCCAGTCATTTAAAGATGTACTGTGACCTTTTTTAGCTGCTAATTAAAAATGGTATTTGTGAGTAGAAACAAAATGGGTCAATGATATTGAAAATAAGGTTTTTATTCAGCACACTCATAAGCCATGAGCACAGGAGGGTGCTTAGGTTGTATGATGATTGGTTTTTACTTGGTAGACAAGCCAATGGGATTCTCCCTCAGAATAAAACTTTATTCAAGCAAGTGGGGTGTTCCAACTTTTCAAAGATGTACAAATAAAGGTTGCAAAGGTTATATGGTGCAAGAAATTTAAATAAAGAAATTTAAAAGAGTTTAAATAAACTGAACTATACCTCGGGAAAACTCAATCAATCACAAGCTGTAATCTTACTGTTATTCCTTACCAAGCCATCCGTCACCTGGGGTATCTTCGATTTCTGAATCTGTCTTTCCATCCCATTCATACTGTGGAAGGGAACCAACTGTACAATCTACAGACGCTCCAG
>OOFE01050389.1:10870-25845 GCA_900323365.1 Monocentris japonica
ATAGCTTGAGCACCATGGAGGAGTCTGTCTTCCACTCAGTGGGGAACCTGGAGACCCTTGCTCTGTATGACAACCCTTTGGCCTGTGACTGTCACTTGCTCTGGGTCTTCTGACGGCGGTGGAGACACAACTTCAACAGATATTAACTGAACTACACCTCGGGAAAACTCCTTAGAACATCTTCATTTATCACATTAACATGTTAATACAGCACAATTTTAAATAATACTATCTTTCATGTAATAATAATAATTAGAACTTCATTTGTATCACGCTTTTCAGACACAAAGTTCACAAAGTGCTTTACAACAATAAAAACAAAATAATACAGACAGGATTAAACTATAAGACATGAAAAGTTCAAAGGACAATCAACCTTGTGAGAGTCACTCACTCATGCAATACATACTCTATTATGTGTGTAGATTGGATTGAAATATTTCAGTGGAATTTGTATATGCTTTCAATTAAATTTGAGGCAAAATGTCAAAATCATGAATTCAAGATGCATTATATTCTTCTAATTGTTATCCATTTGGACAATTAGCCATATGGACAAAACATTGGAATAGACAGTTGTCGATGCAACAGATCTTCACCATTTTGTTCCTTTTAGGTTTTTCTCTAGAAAAGGGCACATTTGAGCTAAATGGAATCCTGATTTGGTGCACACATGACCTTCCTGGAAAGGGGATCCTTCCCATGGTTTCTTCCATTTCTTTCCCCTAATGAGGTTATCGTGGGAGTTTTGTTCTCATTGAGGGTCTTCCCATCTGTAATCAAATGTATTATGTATGATATGGCACTGTTAACATCCTTTGTAACTATTTATGTACACCACCACCACTACAGTGTGCTAACACCTCTTCTTTCTTATGTCTCCAAAGGTAAACAGTAGGATGGTGTCCGGAGAAGCAGGGGGGCACAGCTACCTGGTGGCGTGCTGGCAGCCCATCCTGGTTCTGATGTTGGGCACTGTCCTTTCTGGCTCCACCACGGGTTGCCCCTCCCGATGTGACTGCAACGCTCAGGAGCGTTCAGTTGTGTGCCATAGACGGAGACTGGCGGCTCTTCCTGAGGGAATTCCCATTGAAACTAGGCATATGGACCTCAGCAAGAACCGTCTGAAAAGCCTGGGACCCGAGGAGTTCATTAACTACCCTCAGCTGGAGGAGCTTCAGCTAAACGAAAACACTATCTCATCCATTGAGCCTGGAGCCTTTACTAACCTTGTCAACTTGCGGACCCTAGGGCTGCGTAACAACCAGCTGAAGCTCATTCAGCTGGGAGTGTTTACAGGTCTGAGTAACCTCACTCAGCTGGATATAAGTGAGAACAAAATTGTGATTCTACTGGACTATATGTTCCAGGAACTGTACAACCTGAGGGCTCTGGAGGTTGGTGACAATGACCTAGTCTTCATCTCACCCCGCTCTTTTCATGGCCTCAGCAACCTTGAAAGCCTCAACATTGAGCGATGCAATCTGGCTTCAGTGCCCACTGATGCCCTTAGCCATCTGCATAACCTGTTGTCGCTTCGGTTACGCCATCTCAACGTCAGTGTCATAAGGGATTACTCCTTCAAGAGGCTTTATCGTCTCAGAGTATTGGAGATCTCTCATATGCCTGCCCTGGATACCATGACCCCAAAATGCCTGTTTGGACTTAACATCACATCGCTGTCAATCACAAGCTGTAATCTTACTGTCATTCCTTACCAAGCCATCCGTCACCTGGGGTATCTTCGATTTCTGAATCTGTCTTTCAATCCCATTCATACTGTGGAAGGGAACCAACTGTACAATCTACAGAAGCTCCAGGCTTTTCACTTGGTTGGTGGGAGATTAGCCACCATTGAGCCCTATTCTTTCCGAGGACTCAATCACCTCCGCATTCTCAATGTATCCAGCAATAGCTTGAGCACCTTGGAGGAGTCTGTCTTCCACTCAGTGGGGAACCTGGAGACCCTTGCTCTGTATGACAACCCTTTGGCCTGTGACTGTCGCTTGCTCTGGGTCTTCCGACGGCGGTGGAGACTCAACTTTAACAGACAGCAGCCTATGTGTGCTTCGCCTGAGGCTGTGCAGGGCAAAGAGTTCAAGGACTTCCCTGATATCCTCCCTTCTGACTATTTCATCTGCCAGAAGTCTAAGATTGTAGATTACAAGGTTCAAGAAAGCCATGTGGATGAGGGAACTACGGTCTATTTCATGTGCCAAGCTGAGGGTGATCCAGTCCCTGCGATAATGTGGCTGTCCCCAAGGAAGGAATTCATTACCACCAAAACTGTGGGGTCAAGACTTACTGTGTCTAATGAGGGCACATTGGAGGTGCGTTATGCACAAATCCAGGACAATGGCACCTACTTGTGCATTGCCAGCAATGCAGCAGGGAATGACACCAAACCTGCTCACCTCTTTGTACATAGCTACTCTCCCAACTGGCCCCATCAGCCAAACAAAACATTTGCGTTTATTTCAAACCAGCCCAGTGATGAAGGTGCAAATGTGACCCGGGCCACAGTTCCATTCCCATTCGATGTAAAGACACTTATCATTGCAACCACCATGGGATTCATCTCTTTCCTCGGAGTTGTCCTCTTCTGTCTTGTTATTCTCTTTCTTTGGAGTCGAGGGAAAGGGAATGCAAAGTCAAACATAGAGATTGAGTATGTGCCACGAAAAGAAGAGGTAGACGAGGCTAGTCCGACTGAGACACCATTAAAGTTCAACATGAAAATCATGTGAAAATCATGCTCTTGGGCTGGATACTATCCTCGCTTGAAATATGTGCTCAGTTTATGAGAAATAGAAATTGCACAGCAGCAAAAGCTTCTTGACATTAAACCCTAGACTGTTTTAACTTCAGGGACTGTATCTTTAAAAGCAAACGTTGAATTTCAAATATTCAAATTTCTGTGAATTTTTATCGGCAATAGTCAATAAGAAAAACAAGCCAGTCCTACAATACATGCTCCTTTCTGCCAACAAAGGGAGTTTGTCTTTAAACCTATCTACACTTTGAACTATACATATTTTTTCTGTATCTTGTTCTTTCCTTGTACATTATGCTATGGCACAATAGTAATGCTTTTAATGGCTATGGGTTTTGAACATATTCTCAAACTAAAGACCAGGTTAAATTTTCAGCAAACATGTTTTTGATGTAATGCAACCAGAAGAGAATGGTGTAATTTACAAGGGTATGCTTGAAAATAATCAAAATGACACAGATTAGTGCAGCAAAGTTTATTTATTTAATCATTTTGGCAGCTCAATGAGCAGTAGCAGTGTATCGTCTACGTACTGGGGTTGTATTATCACTAGTGCATCTCAAAAATGTTGTCATTAATTTGATGCCTTAAGTTTTCCATTTTCTTGCTTTTAGCTAAGCAATACATCATATTTCTGTGGAAAACAGATTTGTATGTCCCATAAGGATTTTATGTTGTCTAATTTTGCAGTCAAGGTCTGCTATGAAGATAATGTGTTCATTAACTCTTAAAATATGGGCAGATGGAAAGTCGATGAAAATAAATAACATTTTATATTACAAGGTTGCTTATGTCATGATAATTTACTATGAAAGTGAATGTAGAGAGAGATTGTTTTTCACCTCTGCAGAAAGTAAACAAAATAATGTTCAGCAAGCTCATTGGGAGGCACATACAGTAGCATTCTCTGCACTCTTTGTAGGCATAGCACATATGGAGATACTGATTTCATTGCAGTCTTTTAATATTAATACTTCCCAAAAGTGTGGCCCTAATAACGTGCTGATAATCCCTTTTTATGAGACAATAATTTCACATACGTTTTAGATTCAAGAAGATAGGGTTTGCCAAGACTTGAATTACCTAAAGTCAATCAGTGTCCACTTCATAATGTGTCAAGGGACTATCTCAGTATTTGAATATTTGAGTATTTGAATTTTAGTATTAAGAAAACAACAGGAATTATCAGCGTTATCTGATAATTATCAAAGAGTTATCATAATTTCTATAATTTGTATATATGAGTATGAAAATGAAACTATTTTGCATACATTTTCACTGATTCTAATTGTATATTATGACAACCAACAAACATGGCTAATAGGACCCCTGCATTCTGTGTTGAGTGGGCCAGGAAACAACAAAAAACATTTTACAGAAAAAGTCTCAACCAGAAGAAATGTGTCTTCTGCTGATCTCCCCTCAACTTTCCAGACAGGATTGTTATTAAATTACTCACTGAGACAAACTGTATGTAATAACTGTGTTTGAAAGGACTGAAGATGGACTAATGACCTCGGCTCATTGAGGTGACAAAGACATAATTGATTTTAAGAATATTATATTGAGCAGGTGGAGTCACCAGCCAAAGACAATGTTGTGCCATAGTGAAATATGGTTTTACTGCCTACCATGTCTCATACAGTCTGAGCAGTAGTGAGTCTTAAGTTAGTCTTAAATAAGCCTGAATTTAAGTTGAGTTGAGTAGAAGTATGTGTTCAGTAAATGGTGTTCTCCCTCCCTTTTTTGTATATTACAAAATATTTTTTTGTTTTAACATAAATTTCATGACTCATGAAATCTTTCACACTTATATTATTTAGTATTATATATTATTGAGTATTGAGAATTATCCCAGGATTACAACAGTTGACTTCAGTGACATGTTACTGCTCAACATATCAATATCTTTTCAGGTTATCGGTGGTGCATGTGTTTTTGGATACAAAGGTTCTGTCTCCAAGCCACGCTTCCTTTGACTGACTTAACAGGTTTCCAGAAGAAGCAGATGCACAATGTGAAAACTGAGTTATCAGACCGTAGAGAGCAAGAGGGATGAAAGGGGATGAAACATAAACATCATTGTGAACAGAGGGCACTAATGAAATAGTACATCCTCTAAACATGATGGAGATATGTATGCATTCCTGAGAGGCACACCGAGAATTATGGTTGGTGTCCATGAAGCTACAGAAAATAATAACCTGACAAATAACAATTACAGTAAAAATTACAATGGTAATAATGTGCAGAAGCAATGGAAAAAGAAGAGGAAATCAGTTACATAACACTTGATCATGATGACATCAACATGATCACATCGGAATAAATCATACAAATATGAAAATAGAAGAGGTGAATTATATTAAAACTTATCTGTAAAAATGGGTTTTAATATGTGATTTAAAATGTGACACTTTGTCATGACAAAGACCTGACACATTTGGTCTTAAGCCTCAATTGCAAAACAACCAGGAGAGCCTGCTTTAGGATCACAGTCTGCACTTTGGCGTATAGGGACTTAAAAGATCTGAGATGCAGTTCGCAGCCAGACCCAGCCAAGCCCTAAAAGTAATCATCAAAATTATAAAATCAATTCTAAAATTAACAACCAGTGTAGAGCAGCTAAAATAGGGAAGATATGAGTGTATGATGTGCGTTAAATCTTCGTCCATAGTCAGTAACTTGGCAGCTGAATTCTGCACAAACTGGAGCCATGCGACAGCTTGTTGACTAAGACAGAAGAACAGGGAATTACAGCAGTGAAGGAGAGTAGATTCTCTCAATATTGTTAAAAGACAAATCCATTCTAATCTTCACAAGTTGGTAAAGGGCTTCAAGTTTTATACTTGAAAAGATATCTCCTAAATTCTTAGGGACAGGCTTGATGAAGGGCCTCGAAAAAAGTTAATTTGTCTAGAGATGTGTTTAGGGCCAGCAACAACTTTTGGCATAGCTTGTAGGAGAGGAGATACGATGCAAATAACACAGCCAAGGGGTAACCTTCGTGAAGAAAACAGTATTGGACCAAGAACGAAGCCTCAATGCACACTACACGGAGAAGCATAAACACCAGTGGAGACTGAACATTTTCTGTTTGACAGGTAACATGAGAGCTAGTCCAGGCAGCTGTAGAGATCTGTAGAGAATCCTCAATCTATCAGTTCTCAGTACAAAATGATCAACATTAAAGATTACAGTGACAATGTTGGATGCTGACTTAAATGTGCTAAAATACTGAATACTGAATACTCAAAATCTAATCTTCCCGAAGAGTCTAAATTTGATATTGTTGTGTGTTGTTTTTGACTGCGCAGTTGCATACAATAAAATAAATCCCTATATTGATATGAATACACTGCATGATTCCTCAAATATTGCTAAATGAATGTACTGTTGATATTGATAGAAAAATGAAATTGCAACAGCTAAAAAATCAAGGGGAACGCATATAACAATCCTAAAAAATGGGACACTGTTGCCCAAATTTTGAAAGGGAAAACATTCTTAATTGGAGGTGGATGAATGAAACCTCAACATAAAGTATTTATTACTGAATGTAGGGCTTGGCGGCAGGTGTAATTTTAATATTTATCTGGTCCCTACATACTTTGAGGGGGAATTTGATGGACACAGACTTGGCCACAGGAATAGTTGCCTGACATTACTTAAATTAACTTTGATGTTGCATTTGTATTGTATGCAACAGCTATGTACAACCACAATTCAAACAGGAAAAAAATCAATAATTTTCACACATTAAATGGTGTGTGTGTTTGTGTGATGAAAGAAAGTTTCGGTTGTATTATTGTGAAACCTCAACTTCAACTATGAATCATTACACCTTAGCTGCAAATTTTCACACCACTCCCACAATCTTCTTCTCATATTCAGACATAACTATATGTCATCGCCATAGCCCAGGTCCAGGTCCAGTGTGCTGTGGGACTCTACAGCATGTGTACTTGTTTTGTAAGAAGGGATAATCAATACATCTATGGAACTGTGATAAAATCAAAGGAAAAGAAGAAGCTTTTAGGCACCTTTAACAATGCCTTACTATGTACAATTGTTTATGGTGATATGCTCATGAATCATATGCAGTTCTCCTGAGACACAAAAGTGTTCATGCTGAGATTTTTGAAAAGCATCACCACAAATGTTGTGAAAGGTTATGGCGGAATGTCTACCATAAGAGAAACACTTCGTTCCTAGATTTTACTGTCTGAAAGGACATTGCGACATTGATTATTATTTGTCTTGCATTTTGTAAAAAAGTGGAAGTGCAGTGGAAGTTCTTTACACTCAACAAAGGTTTTCTTGAGTCCCCGAGGAAACACCGAATTCAACTGACATAAAGTAAGTGGGTGTGCAGCGAATGTAAACAGTACAAAGTTACAAAACTCGCCTGTCTTAGGGGAGTAGGAAAGAATTCAAGCTGTGTGTAAAGCAACTACTTGCTAGTGCTTCTTCAGGTTCACGCTAGTGTTAATGGCAGGATATACTGTATATCTTTGTTAAGAAGGGTATGGATCAGAGTGGATTTGAATATTGACTAGACTTAATAGATGGTGTCTCAAGGGAGGAAATGCAAGCTTGTGTGTGTGTGTGTGTGTGTGTGTGTGTGTGTGTGTGTGTGTGTGTGTATGACTGCACATGTGCGTGTGACCTTGGTTCAGGATTTCTGGAGATTTCTGCTCTCTGCAAAGCACCGAGGACCAAAAAAAGACATCAAAAAGCATATTCATTCGTTTCCACTCATTATTTTGAAAAAACTACTTTGAGGCATATCTTTTGAAACTATATGTTGTAGAGCCCTTTAAAAAGGGCAGGGTACTTCAAATGAGAAACATCAAATCAAATGCCCGGGTAAACAAATGGAGAACAGCTTAAGCGCTCTTTCTCTACAAGGTATAATATTATTTTATTTACTCAATAACCCAATATTTTGTTGCTGTTGAAACAAGGGCACTAGAAATTCTGACAAAATGTGAAACACATTTAACTTAGTACAGTATTATGTCAAAACCTGCATTGACAAAAACCTGGTAAATTTTTAATGATCTTCATTCCATGATTTTGCACTGTTGTACTGCTGGGCCAAAGTCCCTCATGACATGCCATTCCTTTAGAAATGTTCATAAAAGAAAAATAAATACTAGTCATAATGTTGCAAGATTGTAGGCCATATATACACCATAGTCCAGGAATCCATAAACTGCAACAGTTGCACAACACAGATTTAACATGTTAAGTTGTTAATGCTTACAGTTACCATATCTAGTCTCAGCATGGAATATTGAAAAGATTGGGTCCCTATGGCTTCTGTCATAGTAATGCCTAAGTAACTGGGGGGAATCAAAACAACCTGGGGTAAGGCAAGAACAATGTTCAAGCATACTCTGCCAGTTCAAGTGTTACCACTGGTCCATGTTTCATTAAGAGATAAGAATCTCCAAAGAAGAAATCCAGAGGATATAAGAAACCAGGGAATGAAAATTAGAAGTGAGAGAAGTGGAGTGTGTGCATGGGTGTGTGACAGAGCAAATGAGGAGGCTGGGCTGTGTGTGGGCTAATCTATTATGACAAGGTGCAGGCAGTCTCCAGTTATATTGCTTTCGCACTTCCATTCTTTCTGAGTGAAGCACAACATTTTGGTTGATCTTTGTTGATACTTCCAAACTTGCATGCTGAGATAAACATCTACTTGTGCCATGCAGTAAGGTGCTTAACATGATATAGACTAATTGCTACAAGAAATACATGTCAAATTTTAAAGCGCCTATCTAGCACTGGAGTATAGTGACACTTCTGGCACCACAGTCAACCCGCCACTGTCTTTGTTCATTTCAATTTATTGAAGAGACTTTTTCTTCTTATATTTATTGAAGGATGTGACAGTTTAATCAAGATGTTATACTGTATGTATTTTGAGGCTGGTTTGTTTATATTTGCATGGTGGGGTGAACTGTATCTAAAACTATCTGAAAATTTTAAAGAGACTTTTTACCATCAAGAAGATTATTTACCAAATGATCTCACATGTCAATCACAGCATGAGACATGTCTGGCCCTTCCAACCATTTCCCCAGGGACACTGCTGCCTTTCATTTTGTCATTATGTTTATAGTCAATCAGTGTGCCGCAAGTGTGAGTGTGTCCACAGATATTATGAAAATCATTTCAAAAAAAGTAAATTCAAATCAACATTGTCTCAAAGGGTAGAGAATGGCACTGACACTGCCAAGTTTGGGGGTTTGATGGGGCTACACATCCATCTGTCGAGCAAATGTTAAGCAAACTGTTGAAATGTTGCTGGCCAGAAGTAGATAAATAGGTTTCCTGAACATCAGAAAAAATACATCCACCACAAAAATGGGAAGTAATTCAAGAAATGAATAGTATTGGGAAAGTTGTTATTGTTTTCTGTGTCAGCACACATCATACAATATTTCATGCTGTCCAAAGATAAAAACAAGGAAATGCAATATTCAAATGACCATTTAACCACGATGGGTGCCTTATGACCCACATAGGAGCGACAGTCATCTGACATTTCTTTGACGTTTCTGGTAGATTGTAATGGACAGTCTTTCAGAATATCCAAAGCCACGTCTGAATTATTCAATTGTTGTTCAATCAGATTGACTTGAAGGCCCAAATACACTGGAAGCCGATTGAAACCAATTGTTTTCAATTGCTGAATGCACACTGAAAGCGTATCAAACCACCTTGACGTGTCTACTCCAAACACTGCTGGCTAATATGGATGAAGATAAGCTCAACGAGATCCAAAAACATATATATGACGGCAAATTAGAAATATATAAGAATAAAGATAAAAGGGACGAGGCATGGCGTAATATTTCCGAGGTAGTAGGTAGTACATGCAACTCTGTAGCTTTTTAAACTGTGGGCTAGCAGGTACCAATGTTAGCTATAGCTAGTACACAGTTAAGATAAAGACAAAATACTAGCTGGTCTCCTACTAGGTTTTAATGAACAGATTGTAGAGCAGGTATGAAACAACTTCATGTGAAACTGTACCCATCGTGGTTATGAAAATCAGTAGTTAATTGTCCCATTGATGCTTTAAATTTGATACTTGCAGTGAGTTTGGGCCATACGCCTACATTGTTATCTATTCAACAAATTGCTATTTATTGTGTTTTCATTGCTATTGCTTTCTATTGACAACAAACCTTTCCATCTCAAGCGAGTGTCAAAGCTTTTGTGATATTGAGTAATAAAAACTTGCCGTTTCTATTTAGCTTTCTAATCATAATTTGTCTAGATGTGAGATACTTGGATGGAAACCCAGCTGTAAGGTGCTTTGGATGAAAGCTTCCATGAAATGTCATTTGCTATGTAGAATGGCATATGCTAGCTACTGAGGTTGTAAGTCAGTAGTGCGTGTGGCCAATGTAAACATTTTGCCAAGGTCTTAGTCAAACATTCTTGCCATGTTTGTGAGGAGAAACTGTGTAGTCATTTTTGCCTTTTAATGCTTTTAACACCATCCCTTATTCTGTCCCGCCTCTTTCACAGATGCTATGGCTTTACTGACACAATTAACTGTCATTGCACTGCTGCCAAAAAGCTTACTCAATCGATTGATCTTTTTTACTCAGGCACACTAGGAGCTAAACAGGGACTGTAATCTTTAATCTGAGAGGTAATTTAATTCAGCATTAAGTTATTAATTCATGGATAGGATCCAAAGTGAAAGAAATAAGTGTGTCTTGAAGAGTTTCTTGGGTACTAATGTGCTGTCATCAAAGCCTCTTATAAGAGTGTTGTGATACACTGAAATCACACCTCTAAATTCTGATTCAGCAGTTAACTGATCAAAGCATGCAAATAACTGACACTAAAATCTGAATAAAATGAGTTTCATACAACCTCCAGTATCCAAGTCCAGTATTTCCCGCTCAGTATTAAGTGCTCCTCAATTCAAGAACATACATTGAACATACATTTTTTTCTAATTATTATTCACATCTTTACAGTATCTTCCTGCATGGTACCCTGACAGCATATTTTGAGATCATTTTGGAGCATGTTGAGCAGCGAGGTGAGGTTGACAGAGGCAGCTTCTGTGTAACCGCAGTCCCAGAATGACAGTGATGGAATTCATTAATCATTAGCAGCCTGCAGGCATCTGACCCACACCCAGTATGCTGTGAAGCCTGTTAAACTGAGCCAGCCAGCTAGTGCTTTCACACAGGGATACCAAGATTGGCTTACACAAATATATATCTGTCAAAATGAAAACACTGGTCTTATTGGATTTTCAGCTTTGCTCATCCCTTACATTTCTCTCCTACTTCAGACCCATCTAAAGTGTTCAAAGAAAAAACAGGCAAATTAGCAAATATTGTCAGTAATAAATAATATATCTTAATAATAAAAATAATAAATATGCCATAAATGTAATAATGTTCTGTAATAAAATGAAAGGCTCCATAGGTAAGATTTTTACTGTCCCATAGCGCAAAAAAAACAAAACATAACATATCTGCTATACATCTTGGTTTGATAGGGTTCTTGATTAATACCAATGACTTAACGTTTATTTTGTCATATTGAGATTTCAAAACTCACTTTCCAGCCTGAACTCTGTTTTGGAACAAAAACTCCTCTCCCATCCCCAATCGAATTATGTGAAGATTACATTCCTCCACTGTGAAAAGATTATGTGACCATGAATTGGATCATTTTCACCTGTTTGCCATGTGAAAAAGGTTACCTAACATTTAGGTTTAGGCACGTAAAACAGGTTTGGTTAAAATAACTATGGTTAAGGTTAGACACCTTCAAAAAAAGTTAAGGTTAGAATAAAGTTACTGCAAACACTGTGCCTGAAGGTATCTTCTTATCAGTTTTAGAGGAGTGCCTTTTTCAATGGCTGTGTGACAAGGTGGGCTGAAGGTATGCCACTTGTCATTGTATGTCTCCACTATAGCACATTGTTAGACACACATAGTAATATCATTCTGCTTGTTCTGTTTCTTTACCTCGTTAAGTGAATTATTCATTGCTACACTGTAACTTGCTACACTTACTATCCCGGGTTTGTTTGTGTTTAGTGTTACTATCAGTTACATCTTCCATCAGCATTTCTATTTAACTTGGGGTGAAATAAGACATCAAACATACAGATTTAGTTTCCTTTATTGTTTTCATCAGTTACATTTATACAAACATCTCAATCCATTGTTATACTCTGTCAAACAGTACACTCACCAGATGTGGGAACACTGTGAGGGACGAGGCCCGACACACCAGGGCTGAACACAGGAACATATCCCAGGGGTTATGACCAAATATCTCAATCTAGGAAAAAAAAGAAAAACTCAAAAGTTTGACTCATTTTGAGGTATTTTTGGAATCACCAAAAAGACTCAAATTGCCCAGCACTGTCAAACTACTGCCTGTTTCTAGTTATGTATCTTCCATGTAATCCTTTCATGGTGGGAAAACATATTTCTTTCAGTTCTCTTGCATAGAGCTTGTATTTGCATTTTAAGACATTGTGCTCATTTCACAAAATTTCGGTAGACCAGGCTGCATTTGACAATAGAATAAGAATTGTGATTGTATTTAGCTTCATTGGTGTATTATGGGGGTGCACATTCCTTTTGATTGGTAAGGAACTCATATACATGTAATGTAATGTACCCTATAGATGCCGCATCTTCTCTGGTTTGGTGGTTGATGGATTTTGGCTGACGAAAAAGTTGTATTTGTTATCTTCTTGAAATTTTTTTTATCACTTTCCCTATTTGTATTTTCTCCCCTTCATCCATGTTTTTTCCATTTTCCTCCAATTAAAATTCAGGTGAGCAAACATTGTGTAAAAGCAGCACTACTCCATTTCCAGACTTTTCCATTAACTGTATATTAAAATAACAAAAATTCAATTCAATGTGTAGGATGGCACAAAAATATCAGTATTTGAGGCACAATGTTTTAAAGCAAGCCTTTTTTTGCTTAACTGAAGTGCTAATGCATAAAGTTTTTAACAAGCACCTGCTGAAATGTAACAAGAAAAAAAATCTAAAATGTCACTGTAGCTCTGTAAGTGCAGTTTCATAGTGTTTCACATTAGTAAGCAGTTGTTAGACCAGCACTATCTGTATTGTCATGTGAATTTTGTCTATTACAAACCTCCACTCTACGCCAAGCTGCCAATCAATGTTTTCAAGGTTCAGTTTAAGCCAACACACACACACACACACACACACACAACACCACAAGCAGCAAGGCATGAGGAAACCCAAAGGAAATAGATTTTCAATAATGTGTATTGTTGCCAGGCACTTGGCCTGGATCAGGGCTTGTGTTAAAATGGGATTCACCATGAATTGAAACCCCCAGATTATCTACAGATGTGTCTGAGTTCAAGAGCAGATGGTATTGAATAAGGAATCACCTTACCATTCCAGCTTTTTTCAGGCAAGAACCTCTGTCAAACTGCCCTATCGCTGATCCTTTCCTCAATGGATATCTCAGTAACAGCCAACTACATTATAAAAAGTAACAAATTTTGTTTTTAAATAGGGCAAGAATGCATTGGAAGGTTATTTGCAACCTCTGATTAGCCAAGTCCCGGGGTATTTTATTAAGGGTTTGGCATGAGGCAGTAGGCTAATTAACCAAATTCATTGAATTAATGATCTATCCCTAACCTCGAGATTTCTAGACGCTGCCTGCCCACTTTAGAAAACTCCAACGGCCAGCAGCAAATACTGCTGAGAGTAAAGAGTCAGCATGATAACTCTGCACTGATAGGTCTAAATTTCTATTTGCACAACGTTCTGTTACTTCAACAGAACACTATAGATATACGTGTGGAAATTACAGATAAGTGATTCAAGCCTATCCCAGCATGCATTGGGCAGAAGGCAGAGAAACACCCTGGAGAGGTCGCCAGTCCATCTCAGGGCTAACACAGATAGACAATCACACTAACACCTATTGGCAATTTAGAGTCTCCAGTTCACCTGACTTGCATATTTTTGCACTGTTAGGGGAAACTAAGTAACTGTTACAAATACAAGATAAAAAAAAAAATCCAACAAGAAAAGCAAATCATTCATGGCATACCTCCTTGTCAGCATTATTTTTCAATAAAGTGCCCATTTAGACCTTTTATTAATGTCAGTTTACTCTCTTGTATAGTGTAGTACATGCTCTGTATCTGTTTTCTATATGTGATTCTCACTACATTGATTTCCTCTTCCATTGCACTTGAAACTCAGAAGTGAGACTCCCCATCAAGGGTTCTCTTCCTTGCTTGGAGAAATGTGTAAACCTCTTGCCATGTCTGTAAAAATACATTATCAATCTTTAAATAATGGCTCGAGTGTATGTGCTGTTTGTCATGCTGTAGCTACTGACTGAAAGACAAAATCCCCTTTGGGGATAATACTTATTCTACTGTGCAATCCCCAGTTGCCCTTGCCTATTAAAATGTCCCAATGTCCTTTCAAGGGGAAGGTTCTTGATTAATTGATTATTTGCCTCTAATTTGTATAATACAATAATACATTTATTCAGAGCACACAATGTGGACCATTCTGGTATTTACTTTCTATCAACTTCAATCAATCAATCAATTTGATAACTTCCTCATCAAAAGAGTCAATTAGTTGTGGAGGGTATTATAGATTCAAATTTCAAAGAGTGCAAAGATAGCTGACGCCTGCGCTGTCCTCTGACCTGGAAAAGTGCATGTGTGTGTGGGGTGATGTGTGTATATCTAGTCAGAGGTATGCGAAGAAACAAATTCACTGCATGTATGTGTGTTAGTGCCAAATAAAGTTGATTTCATCAACCAGTTCTTCTTCTTCCTTAAGTCCTGTAAGTTGCGAGGTGGGGCCTCCATGGATCGGACTTGTTTTTCCAGCACATCCCACAGATGCTCGATCGGACTGAGATCTGGGGAATGTGGAGGCCAAGTCAACACCTTGAACTCTTTGTCATGTTCCTCAAACCATTCCTGAACAATTTTTGCAGTGTGGCAGGGCGCATTATCCTGCTGAAAGAGGCCACTGCCATCAGGGAATACCGTTGCCAAGAAGGAGTGTACTTGGTCTGCAACAATGTTTAGGTAGGTGGTACGTGTTAAAGTAACATCCACATGAATGCCAGGACCCAAGGTTTCACAGCAGAACATTGCCCCGAGCATCATACTGCC
>OOFE01050390.1:0-19125 GCA_900323365.1 Monocentris japonica
CATGGAGGCCCCACCTCGCAACTTACAGGACTTAAAGGATATGCTGCTAACGTCTTGGTGCCAGATACCACAGGACACCTTCAGAGGTCTGTGGAGTCCATGCCTCGACGAGTCAGAACTGTTTTGGCGGCACGAGGGGGACCTACACAATATTAGGCAGGTGGTTTTAATGTTGTGGCTGATCGGTGTATGTATCATCTCACTTTTTGCGTGGGCAGATCAATTCAATCTCAAATTTAATGAGATAGTGATCAGATAAGGTGGGTACATAAGAGGAGACCACTAAAGCAGATACAGGAATGCCGCAGGCCAAAACCAGGTCAAGGGTGTTGCCGCCGTGGTGGGTTGGTTCATGAACAAATTGAGTGAGGCCACAATTATCAATAAGATCTAGGAAGGCCTTACTGAGAGGATCAGTGGTGTTATTTAGGTGAACGTTAAAATCACCAATGATGAGAATATTATCAGCTTGGGTCACTAAGTCCGAGATGAAATTGGAGAACTCTTCTAAGAAAAGCGAATAGGGCCCAGGTGGGCAGTAAAGTACTGCCAAAGGCTGGTAAAGTACTGCTGGAGCTGCCCCATAGACAATGAATGGTAGACTGATTTTGTGGTCCCACAGAATGTCTGTTTTGGAGTTTTATAGCAAATTGAGCTTTATTCTGTAGTGATGATGTCAGTCCTGAACAAGAAAATGTAACCTTATCTACAGAAGATTCCCCTATGTGCTCTCCTTGTCACCCTTACCATCTTTCCCAAACCATTATGGAGCAGCTCCAGACTTGACACCTGATGACATCACAATTTTGAGTCAGATATTCATTGGACTTCCCTAGACCATAACATATAGTTATTTAAAGACCACATGAAGTGAACTGTTTTGAGCTGTTTAATAGTCTAAGGAGTTCACACTAACCAAAGAACTTCAGAATATGTTTCCCACTCTTGCTGTGAAAGTAGTCTGCTGTGAAGTTTAGTTTTGATGACTCACCCTACATTCAGAGGTGTTTTGACTGACAACTCTTAGTAACTACCCTGGGGGCTTGTTTCCAAGGTAAGTTTAAAGTTTAAAGTCCATTTAGTTTATTTCATTATAGCAATAATAACCAAGAGGACAGTCTTTACTGTGATTCTGGGTGATACAAATGGATATGCAGTGAAGTACCACTGGCAGCACCCAAGTACCCATAACACAGTAAAAGACCGCTTTCTCTGGTATAAAATCTTTTATAAATTTTCCAAGACATGGTAATGCATGAAAAGTTTCCTCCAAAGTAGTATACACACTAAAATCAGAAAGCAAGACTAAAAAAATGATTAACTAGTTCCCTGGTTACTAGGCATTGCAACAAATAAAGCATGGCTCTCTGTAGATATATTGTAAGAACTATTTTAGCAATGTAGGCTTTGTTTACTGTTTCTTCAATAGATAGGTATCGTCACTGGTCAAAACTAGTCTCATTAGATCTGCAACACTGTAAACCAATGAAAACACTTACAATTGTTACATTACTTGCCAAGACACTTAACAACTGACAAGCATGTAACTAGCACTAAGATAGTTTTCACTTGTTATGTTGCCTGTACAATAAGGAGTCAATAAAGAAACAGACTGGCTAAACACAAATATGCAGTCAGAATGTCAAGTGAAACTATCTGATGGTAATTAATTATAAAGATTAAGACATTAATCCAGACTTTCTAAAAAGGAGGGCACTGGAGAGACAGGCTAAAATGATTCTCACAAAGGAAGACATTCTGACATTTGTATATTGAAGGCTCCTGTATATTCAGGATTAAATGAGGAATTGAATTTTGCCCATTTCTTGTGAATATGAAGTAATATGTATTGATGGGATATTTGTGGATTGTTGTATTCATAATGTATTTCTATTTTAGTTTGATTTCATCTTATTCTTTGTATGCTTTTATTTTGTTAATATGTTTGCTGTATCATGTGTTATGCATGTTATCATTTGTGAGATGAGTGACATGAAAACACACCTCTTCAAGAAACACTACCCTGACCCCTCCTCTTAGCACTTGCTTATTTGTTTCACTTACTTGTCTTAGCACTTGCTTATATGCTTCACTTATTTACCTTAGCTCTCGTTTACTTGCTTCACTTATTTGTCTCATTTGTTTAAATAAAAAGTAGGTAGCTAACTTATTGCACGTTTACCTTAGCACTGGTTATGCTCTTAGATGCTTCTTTAGGAAAGAAATGCACTTATGATTTCTGGTGACAAGTAGTTATTTTGCCTACCTATGTTGAATGCACTTATTGTAAGTCGCTTTGGATAAAAACGTCTGCTAAATGACTGTAATGTAATGCAATGACATATACACTTAGAGCTGATATGAACAATACGACATAAGGTCCACCTTCAAAGGCAGAGAAGCAACGAAACCACTAAATTGGTTGGCAGGGATTAATGCAAGGATTTGCATGTAAGAGGACATGCATGGAATGGTAAGAAAGGTGCTTCTCCTGCTCTGGGACAGTGATGAGTTGATGCAAATTCAATATGATAATGATGGACCTAAGAAGAAGAGAAGAGGAGGCATTAAGATGCATGAGCACCTTTGGTTCTGTCCTACAGACAGATGGAGAAGGAGTTCAGTTACAGTAGAGTTCGCAGCTATATTGTTGAAACTATATGTCTTACTCTACAGTGTTTTGTTCTTTATGAGGCAGTTCAAAATTACAGTAGTGCATCAGATAAGTGGTCAAGCAAAAAGTATATATTCAATACAACACAATAGAATTTATTGTCCCAAGTTTGCAAGGAAATGCAATGAAAAGTCCATGCATCATACACAACAGCGCCCAACATACAAGACACTGAGTCATACATTGTACCATTCAGCCAATGTTAGCAGGGGTCCTTGCTTTTGGCTTAGGCATGTCTCTATGTTATACATTTTGGAGAGCTCTTTCCACATGGCGCTAAGCATGCTAGAAAATAATTATCTGGCAGTTTGATAATAATACATTCTCTGACAGGCAAAAGAAACCTTCCACAGTAGAAAACATCTCAATCATTGTCACTGCACGCAAACAACCCAATGCATATTTAAATGGAGACAGCTCATACTGCTGGATTGCTGCAGTATTAACAGCCTCCTTGACCAAAATATGCCACTGAAACAGTCCCACCTAAAAAACATTTTAAATTGAATATGACTTAAAAAAATGTAATTTTCAAGTGACTAAAGAGCTTAAACCTTCTATTCTACTGCAGATTCTTTTGAAGCACATTGCCAAGACAGACCTTTGGGAGGCTCACCCTCAGAATTAAATCAGCTCAGAGTACATTTAATTTCCTCCCACACAAGTGGATTAGGACTAGAGAGAAAATTCACAATGTAGGGCCTGATATGTAACTGCCTCAAAGCAGATGGAGCAATTTAGGATAAGATGATTGTAAATCTAAGTTAGTTAATTAACCTCTCACGATGCACCACAAGGATGCTTGTTTGGGGAGGAGAGGAAATTGTAACATAACAATGAAAATACAAGTTTAGACTTAAGGGAACAGCATGTTTTTTTTTTACTTAGCTTGACAATATTTGACAATTAATGAGGTGATTAGGTAAACTTTGATACACTATGCATACTGGTTAAGAATGTAAGGCCCTGTAGGGGCCACAACCTTCCCTTTCTGTTCTGTACTGAGGAAATTAGTATCATTTATATTCATACTGTGCAACTTTGAATGTATTCATGTTACCACAGCCAAGTCCCTTTTTATTTTTTATCTTAAAAGATAATTATCTTCAGAAAACACTTGCTTGATGGCTTCTGAAGACAGAGGTGACACAATATAAAAGTATTTTGAGTCAGCATGGCTTCCCCAAACCTTGCCTGTATCTGTAAGGACATACATTTCTTTTTAACTTATTTATCCAGGGAACCTTGACTGAGCATGCTTGCTTTTTACCAACAATGCCCTTCACCAGGTTACACAAAGTCACACCAGGACTGCCCAGTATAACCATATATCTATATTTCCCCAGCCAGTCCAGGATTCAATGTGGCAACCTTCTAGTCACAAGCCCATTTCTCTAACCTTTAGACTACTTCCACCCTCTATTTCTGTGGTACAGTGTATTGGCCTTTTGTGTATCTTGATGTGATTGTTGGAGGCAGGTCAATAAACATAACTATGATTATTAAGTGTGTGTGTGTATATAAGACACAAGTCAATGCACACCTTAGAATGCAATACATCAGATGGGTCGAAGAACTAAATTAAGGTATAGTTTCTCCTTAACTTCTGTTCAATGCTAATTTCAGTCATACTTCATCTTGATACTTGTTTAATGTGTATTCAAGGTCGTATTTTTGTCCCCCATGCGGGGGCATTTAAAAAAGTACTGATACTTGATGGGGCACTATAAATGTTCCAATTTTCACTTAAAGCTATATCTTAGACACCACTGGTCTGACTTTAATGACCACTAATGTGGGGTGATGCATGTTGGCACTGTCTTCTGGCATTTAAAAAAATACATTGATTGGCCTGATGGGAGCACTATGAAAGTTTGTTTGACATGAAACTGTCATGGTTAATCCAAAGGCATTTTTGAATTAGAAATATTTTTTTATTTTTTTTATGAGATGTTAAGTATAGCCCCCTCATTACACTGACTGGCCTAATGAGGGGGCTATACTTAACATCTCAGACACCTGGTGTATTTTTGACACTGTGTTCTGGTGTAAAATAAAATAATTTCTAATTCAAAAATGCCTTTGGGTTAACCATGAAAGTTTGGAAAATGTACAACTTGACAGGTGCCAAGTCTTCTAGAAACTACAGACAAATTTATCATAGTGGCACACATAAGAAGACAAGGAGGAACTCCTGTGCTCATCTCTACCACACTCAACCAAGCACCTCCTGTCACTCAGAGCACTGCATGTCTCAGGAGTGATGAAGTGATGTGCAGATCTCTTCTCCAGAGCCAATACTCTGAATTGTGTCCACATGCCTGGGTGGTCACACAGATATGGGGAAGGTGTGGTGAAGCAGACAGTTAATCTGTTAATCACCTCCAAAGAAAGCACTCATCGTCTTCTATTCTTCCCTCTGCAAAATCAAGATGCGTTGCTAGGAGCAGATGCTCTAGCATCCATGGCCGAGTTTGCTATTTTACATATTTTCCTCAGTGGAGTTGATTCACACTAACGTTAGATCGATATATGCCAAGAATAAAATTCTGAGGCAAACACTGAATCCTTGTAATGTTTTGGCATGAAAATGGTAAAATTTCTGATAAAGATGAGATACTGAAATTATGAGGACACCAAAATGATTATGTGTCCCTGTTCGCTCCAGTGCTCCATGCCTACACTTAACCATAGGTTATGTTGAGTGATATTTAAATGATGTTCAAAAACCTATATTGAACCCTCAAGTCAAACCCTAATTCACACCATGCTAGAGAGATCATCAGGAGAAACTGTCCATGCTTCTACTCACTGTTTCATTTGGGCTTTCAGCCCCAGAGAGAATTTATTTCCATGAAATCTGTGGGTTCTGTCCTCTAAAAGGAGTAATCTTTGGCTAGGTAAGTTTGCCTGTAAATGCCATCAATACCATTGAGAGCACTTATACATCTTCTACAAGAGCTCTCTATATAATATAGAAAATATATTTAGCAAAATATTATCATAATAGCAAATAAATACACCTCAAGTTTACAAAAGATTACTTTTGAGTGTCAAATATGAGTCACTGATTATGATAATTTATGATACCAGTGCTGGACTGAATAGTGTCTACTTAAAGGGTAACAAAAAAGTACTCTTTTTGCTGCAATTTTATTTACTTCCTGGTAGAGCTCCAGTGATCATTTTATTGTATTGGTCAAAGCTCTTAGCTGCAGAATTTTGAATGAATTGTAGTTAATTGATGACATTCCAGGATAAATCAGAAAGAGTCTTATAGTTGCCTAGCCCACTCATGAAATTTATGAACATGCATGGCTTTGCTTGAAAGATAAAACACAGGAGAGTCCACCTTCTCCTTTAAACAAAACTGAATGGAGCAGTGGAACTGGAGCCCAGACAACTCAGCAGCATGCCCCACCTATCTCAGATGGTGATTGAACACTTTAATGTCCTGCATGGCCCTCATGACATGTAGTCTTTTCACTGACACCTACATAGCCTTCATAATGATTGTAATGCAGCTATTCTGCACAGCATGTACAGGTTCTAAAGGACGAATTCGCTTTCTTGGGAAACCATTCAGGTGCTGCAGTGGTTTAAATCTGGTTAATCTTCTGTCCCTTTTTCCCCTCCATTTTTCTGTCTGACTTAACTATTCTATGAAAATCTGCACGTGGGTGGAATCCTTTTAAGAAATTGACAAAATTCCTTCAACTGCCTTCATGAAGAACTCAGGCCCAAATTTCACTAAATGCAATGATGCTCATGTGCTTGCATAACAAACCTCAAAATGAGGCAAAAATGAATATATGCAAGGGAATGGAGATTACACATTACCATCAGAATATTGCATGTGCAATCGGTGGTACATACAGTAACGGTTCAAGGTTTGTGAACTCCTTGTGCAGTTGGTGAATTGAGTTATATACTGAGTTATTTAATCAGCTTAGTCAGTTACTCAGCTTAACTTTTAGCCCAATTTAGATTATAATTCAATTTATTCAGCAACCTCTTGGTGAAAGGTGTAGTAGTCATATCGTCCATATACTATATAACCTGATCTGTGGGAAGCGCTGCCCTCTCTGCAACCTTTCCCCACTACCATCCACCTTGATGCCCTAATGATTGCCTCCATTGCCATAGTGAAAGCTAGAGGGGATATTGCATACCTTGCCATATTGCCTATCTCCAGATGCTGCCATGCTGTAATAAACTGTTTTGAAGCACATGTGTTGAAATTATGTCCTGACCAGATTTTTAATGATGGTTATAAAATTGAAATAGGTTATGTGATACTAAGCCAAAGGAATTTGCAAGCTCCAGAAATATCCTTCTGTTTGGCTGAATAAATGTGGTGCCAAATCATGCTTTTTGTGCTCTGAGCATCCAGAAAAGCAGGACCAGCTTTTTGTACAGTAGTGTTGATTACCCTATTCCTTCATAAGTAACTTAGCAGTCTCTGAACCACCACACTAAAGAAAATCTTCCCTTCTACATATAAGGAGGCAAATAGGCAGAAACTGACTAATATATTAAGATTTTTTCTCTGTGGAAATGAACATTCCTCCTGCTCTACACCATGATACAGGAATAAACTGTTTCTTCCATGTTCATTTCATAAGCTTCCACTAAAATCCCAATACACCTGGTGCACTTTAATATAGCTGGTAGGGGACTCCATTGGCCTAATGGAGTCCCACTGGCCATTTTCTATTTTTTCATTTGACTGAGGATTCCTATATGGTCAGTTCAGAATTTGATCAAATGAATAAATAAATTCAATTGACACACTTGTTCCTGTAAGTGTTCTATAAAAGGACAAAAGTCAGTATGAATGACTGTAAACTGAGTAGTCCTCGGAACGGTACTCTGATTGGTGGATCCACTCCAACAAAGTACATGTATCGGTTCTGAAAAATGGTATTACTAAGTGATAGATGATAAGTGGTGAAGAGCAAAACAGTTTAAATTTTAAAGATATTTTAAAAAGTTATTTAAAAAAACATTTTACTTAAAGTTAGACCGGCATAAAAACAGGCAATGATGACCTGTTCTCAATTTGCATTATTGTGCTTTCTTGTGTCCTCCATGACACATTTTACATAATATCTAAAGGCCGAAGCACAATTCCAAAACAAACCCAAGGACACACATTTTGCAAAGAATGTGTGATACTTAGCTCAACTTGAACAGTCTGTTCCATGTGATCGCTTGACATTCTGTTCGTGATTATGTGAACAGGTTCCCTCCATGGTTGAACACCTCTCAACTTCAAGCTGAGGAGAGCTTGAATAAGAAAACCCAGGTAGCTTTCTCCGCCCGGAGAAGGTCTATAGCCATGATAAGAGGCTGTAGAACTTCAGCCTACTCCTTGACAAAAGCAATCTCCAGTGGATGTGGCCTCAAGCTTCTCACAGACCTCCCAGATGAGGTCAAAAAAAATATATTTAGTGCTCCATCATGTAACAGATGGGACAGTGACTCTCATGTTGACAATCTCTTGTATCACCTCTGTAGCAAGTGCTGATCTATGCACCTTGTTCCATATACAGGAGCATTTGACCATTGCACTTCGGTAGTTTCCAGCATGGACCTTTTGATGCAGCCTTATTAATCTCATTTGTGCCAAGAAGTTCAAAATTGAACTCTCTTAACAATTGAAGCAGAACAGCATGCAATACTGTCTGTATGAACAATAAGAAGGAGCAGGAAAATCTGAGCTTCTAAGAGGAAAGAATTCATTATCACAAGTGATTATTGGTTATCTGCCTATGAACAATTGTAGACTGAATTCTGGTTACTTGTAGAAATAAATGCACTTATTGTACAATTACTGTATGTTGTGCTTCACTTTAAATTGAATACCCTTACTGAGTATTTTAAACATCTACGCTGAAAACATTGAAACACTGTTTCAAGATATGGCAGAGAAAGAAACATTATGATTTCTTCAAAAACATTAGTCAAAATGTCATATGACACAAATCAATGAGCTAGATAACCCCTATAATTCAGTTTAGACACATGCCAGTAATATCTGTTTACCTGATAGTGTCTATTGATTCTCTGAAAAAGATACAAAACAGCCTTGGAATGAATCAAGGGCTTCTCAGATGGGCTTTCCAATGGCTTTGGGATACAAAACACCATGATACGACTTTATTACAGTAAAAGGAAAGTTGAAACTAAAGTAGAAGAGATTGTTTAGTTGTGTCTATATTTGAATTTCATCCCATGGAATTTGTTTAAGTGAAGACAGTAATGATTCACCCGGGGTCAAAAAATAAACAAAATATAAAGCATTGGTCTTGTTGCCATCTGCATGCACATGAGTCAGGGGAAACTCTCTCTGGAAAGTATCTATTTATCTCAGAATTTACTGTATTCCTTTTCTTCTCATGTCACATTAAAATCATGAATGTGGCATCACATACTCTTTTGAGAAAAGTTAAAAATAGCTGTAAACCTACTGTATGTAAAACCTCAAAAGGATTGAAAGAACAGACCAATAAAACAAGTACGATAATAATCAGGAATAAAACTATGCACTGTATTATATTTAGTTCAACTGTCAGTTGCATCTTTCTAAGAATGTTGTCAACTTTGAACTGTGTGTTTAACTTTCTGAGATGATGGCATCCACGTTAATTCAAAACAACAGGGCAGTAAAATGCTGAAGAGAAACACTTACTGTAGCTATACATTTTTTAATTTTTAATTTTTTTTTTAATTCTATTTCTTTATTTCTTGTGTTAATCTATGGCTGCTGTAACAAAGAAATTTCCCCCCGGAGATCAATAAAGTACCTACCTACCTACCTACCTACAGCCTATGGTCTCTTTCCCACGATTAAAACATAATCACTTTCATTGTGAGAAGTGGGTTAAAGAGTTGATTCATGCTCACCTGGCAGGGATTAATGCTTTGAAGATAGGTGGACATGACCAGGGTTGTGAAGGGTGCATTGAAAATGTAAACAATTACAGATTATCTGATTAGAATTGTAGTCAGTAATGTAATCCATTGGAATACACAAACTGATCTGATTACACTCAGTTACTTTTGGGTTACTTGCCTTACAATATCCAAAGAACATAGTTAAATCAAAATTTACAGTTTAAGGAATAATTTGAAGGACTATCAACCATTATTCATAGATGTAAAATCAAGTTTGTTATATTTACTATCAAACCAATGCTTTAGGGAGGTAGAAAAAATATTAAGGGAGGTCACTCACAAAGGAGAGGTTCGAAGGCAGAATTCTCTTACTGAGAGACTGAGGAATAAAACCGTTTGAAAACCCTTGCAAAATCAGACCAATTAGATCAATTCCTCTGCTCTCTCTTTGTATTATATTCACATTGCCACTTTCAAAATTTGGTATAAAACCCCCAGAGTAAGTGTTGAGAACACATTATTCAAGATGTATAAATGTCACACTGTTCATCAGTAACAAGATGTTGTTCCACACTATGTGTCATCACCAGCATCACATCCACAAGCTAATGCCACAATAATTAATGCATACTTATCATTTTTCAGGAGACATCACTCATCTGTCTCCTGAAAAATGTAAGACATCTGGGATTTGAGGTGGATGTGAGGCAGAAAGTACTGAAAATTACTCAGCTATTATTTAATAGCATCATAAAAAATTCCAGGAAACTTGTTGTCAGACATTTTGTCTTGCATACACACACACACACACAACATGCAAATACAGTACAGTTATTGCTGAAAAGGATCTCTCTCTCCTGCACTCAAAGTGCACTGCATCACAAAGAGACCAGACCTTTCACTTAAGGAAAGATATAATGCTTGAGGCTCTGTGCAACTAAACCAAGAAACAGCAGAATCACAAATCCTTACTAATCTAAATTACTCCCTCAAATACCTGCAGTGCACCAGCGCATATCACATATTCACTTTATAGTCAACAGATGGTAGAAGGAAATTCAGACACAAATTAATGGCAAAAAACAAACATGATGAAGAGGTAGATTTATGACGATGTCTGTGTGGAATAAATTTCATCAGCTGGGTTGATGATGTATATTTATAAGAGGCCATGATATATGAAACAAATGTTTAACTGTTAAAAGTAGGAAAACATGAATTGCCTGGATAATGGATAACATGTCAGCTCTCAGGACACAATTTCTTAAAACAATGCAAGGCATTAATTGTTGAACTTTCATATTGCTACTATGATCATGAACACTTCAGCCTTGGGCAAACACAAATTGCAAGCCAACATGTTGCTGCATTAAGCACTGTACAATAACCTCTGAATGATAAGAAGCCAATCTAGAATTCAGCTTGCAGCATGAGCCCATCACTTACTTCAAAGTCTTCAAAACTTTAAAAACAGCTTACTGTAGTTTGGAAGTTTGACACTGCTGCTAGTCCTCAATTCACATTCATGAGGCACACTGCATTTATTCCAGGGATGACACCACTCTCTTTACAGAGCACCAATTAATATTTAAATGACTTTTTTGAAAAAGCTGACAACTCCCTGTTGGCAGCAAATTTTGAATCACACACAAACTGTAAGGGACGAAATACATATTTTTGACCCTCTGCACACCTGCGTGCCTTCATTGTTGTTTTGGAGTACAATACAGTTACAAAAGAGCTACAATGTGAGGTGGTTTTGATGTTTAACTTGTGTAATGTAATAATTTTCCTTCACCAGGGTAAGCCTTGAACAAACGCTATTGAGGTGGTCCCCACGGGTGTTATCCACAGTGCTGCCATGCTGGAATGGAGAAAAGGTTTATGAACATTGTTAAAATCACTATTCTATATCTCCCAAAAATCTGTTCAAATCTGCATGTGCATTTGATGTTGTTGGGTCAGATAGAGTTCCCGTCTTTCATGTGATCACACACATGACAGAACAGCCATCTGTGGAGCACTTGAAAGTAACACTCCCCTTAATTTCCTCCTGTTCATTCCTATCCTATCCTCCACATCCACATAGTCTCTCAGCTTATAATGACCTGATTCACTGATTACCTCACGATTGCCTGAAATAGGAATAGAGCATGGCAGCAGAGGCAAGAGCTCCATCAGGAAAAAAGAAATATTGTGAAAAAACATTTGGTCATAGTTGTTGGGAACATTGCACATCTACATTGCCTCAATATTCCACTCTTGTATTATGGCCTTTATCCCTGAGCAAGTGTAAATGTATACTAATTCACTTGCTTGATTGCGCAGACTTATCTCTTGAAGACTTATCTCTTATCTTTTGTTAAAACTTGTTTATCACTCACTAGATAAAATAGCAAAAAGCGACTGCAAACACAGAAGCAGATTGCCCAAATAGATACTAAATTGCCAGTTTATTTTCATTCTATGTGGGAATTTTAAGTGCTCATTATCCCTAATATTTTTTGCCCGCACACTAACAAATGGCTTTGTGAATAGCAAGCGATAATCACTCTACTGAGCATGGATTATTCACAGCAAATAAAATGAGCCAAGGTCCATCAGAAGGTTGACAATTAGCAGCAGGTGCAGTGTGTTTTTATCAAAGCTGATGATGACTTGGCTGCAGCTGTGCTGTGGGAAATTCGTATTTTGCACCCTGGCTTGACAGCAGTGAATACACAAGAGACCTCCCATAGCCTTTGATCGGCTACTGCCTGTAAATTTAAAATAAGTGACAGGAAAGGAGGGGAAACATTACCCCAGTCCAGCACTCTTTTCATGTGGTCAATATGCTTTGATCACAAACATCAACAGAATTTTATAGTGCTGACGTGTATCACTGGTCAGTTTTAGGTGGGTATACACACAAAATCCCTCGAGAGAAACGGGGTGTATGGGATATAACTGCATATACACCCCATTACACTTCAGGGACATTGTAAACAGGTTTACATCAGCAAAAGTTTTTGCTTTCAGACTAAATGGCTCTCATTAATGGCTCTACTGTAAACAACAAAGTTTACTGTTACTGTTAGAGCAATAGTATCATTTCAAGTCACTTGGCTCTCTGTTCGTGTCAATCAGAAATTCTGTGGTCCACACCATAGAGCGGCAGAGTGCAGAGAAATGGGCCATGAGATCACAGTGGAAGCAAAGAGCCAATATAAAGCCATTTATACTCTCTGAGGAATGCTACATTTGCTACTCCCATTGAGACAGATGGAAAAGTAAAGAATTACCTAAGATTTAACTGGGACGAGATTCACCTAATGATGTGAGCCTAAGTGTTAAAGTGTTCAGCATCACCTGCAGCAATACACACCATTATTCCAACACTACACAACATTACAACAATATTGCTGAAATATTCTTAGGGAGGTAAAATGTGATTCTGTGTTCCAGAAAAGAAGATCGAGGATACAGCATATCTTAAACTTTTGCTAGATGGTCAATATAGAAACATTTTTTTTTAAGTTACAAAGAAAGCCTACATACTGTGCCATTGTATTATTGTCCCAACCTGGTAGTTAACTTGTCCTTCATCATCTCATCATGTTCACTTGTTGAAGTCACTACAATATTTTGTGATCCAAAAACGTGACTATATGTACCGTGGAGGTGAACAATCGTTCGTGATATTAACTAAATAAGATAAGATAAAATGACTCTTTATTGTTCCGAGGGGAAATTGCAGTTATGCAGCAGCGGATGTACAAAGTAACAAGACAGAAGCACACAGTAATTTACAATATACAAACTATAAAATATCAAGAATATAAGAAATATACAGGTTAGTGCATACCAGTGGCAAAAAAAATAAAGTAAAATAAACTAGCATTAGGACTATGTACAGTTGTGCAATTCTGAGTGGCGCTGATAATGTTAGGAATTAGCTACGCCACCAAAATGTAGACTACTCTTTGTTTTCATTTACATACTTTAAACGCCAGAGGGTAGGTATTACAATAGGTGGGGACTGCACCTGGCAATGTGATCGATCAACCCCCCACAGCTATATTATGGACATTTTGTGCTATGGGGCAGTAGAAATTGTACTTTTTGGCCCTTTAAAAGTCATTTGATTTGGTAAAGCCGTAGACGACTGAATGGTGAGATTGAAAGTGAATAGGAAGATGCATTAGTAATAACATATAACAAAAATGAATAAAGAAAATGAATAAAAAAAAAGAATAAATGTCTCTGATTCCTTTTAATCTAATTTATTTCTAATGAATCTATTAATTATTCAATTTAATTAATCACTGGACTAGTCTATACAGCACAGTCTATACTGTAGAGTAGAAGCTTCACCTTAAATGTCCCATATTCTTCACTTAATTAATTTGTTTTCAAATGTGCTTTGTATCTGTATAAAATGTGTTGCTTGATGTTTATCAAATAAATCTGAATTTGAATTTATATAAAAAGACCTGTTTATGTATTCACAAAGTCCTGATTTATTCCTTTTGTTAAAACCCTGTAAATTTATAGTAAAAAAAACTATATTCTAAAATCAGAGAGGGCATTTGTCAAAAACAAACTTGAACAACACTCAATCATGCTCAATGCTCAATCCCTGGTTCAGATGGAAAAGCATTGCTGGATGCCAATAATTGGAGGGTGGATCACATTACCTCTGTGGGCCTAGTAGTTTATGGATAGGTTGTTGTGTGCATGTGAGTGTGTGCGTAACCATGTAAAAATGAACCTTAGTAGCAGTACCTAGTACAGTTTCAAAATACTTCCTGATGTCTAAAGACCTCTCAGAATGTGTGGAAGAACACCATTAGAAGTCCTGGCTGTGGGGAGGTCCAGTTACACTGGGACATAATCCATGCAATTAAAAAGAAATTAGAAAATAAAATCAATGCAGATCTCTTACACTGTGGTGACAAAAGGCTCAACAGGGGACAACACAGACCTAAATCTTAATTAGCAAGAATAATGAAGCTGCAGCTCAGAGGGCAATCCAATATAGGAACACAGTGGGCTTAAAAGAATATTACTTCATTAAGGAACCCATTTCACATGGCACTCCCAAATCTTTTATTTTAATGCAGAAATAAACAGGCAAAACAGAGGACACAAACTTTACAGTATATGTTATAACGCAATTTGAAGCACAGTATTCAGTCTCAAGTCTCCTCAAGTTATAATTGAAAATAAAAACGTGCTTAAGGGCGAAGGGCTACTCTCAGAACTCATTTTCTGCACATGCCCCCAATTGCTTGACTTATAATAGAAGGATCTGGGGTTAGAATCTATCCAAGCCCAATGTTTTTTCTTTTTCTGGGCTGCTATAGTACATAACTCTCATCACCCTCATCTGTCAAAGTTCATGGCCAATTCTAACTCACTCACCCATTTAATTATGTAGTACTTCTTTCAGAGACGGAAATGAAACTTACCCTGCATTCACACTGTGAGCATCACAATCAACAAGTTACCAGAAGTCCATTCATTTCCTACAGAGCTGAGTGACCAAAGAAACTGGATGGTCAACAAGCTTGTCGCCTGAACTTTCATTGGCCATCAACAGCCAATCAGATTTCCATGTTTCCTTTTTTCCCTACCAATGTGTTTTAATTTCATGAACAATTGGTCCAAGTCAAGAACTTTATTTGTCACATACGCATACAGGATGGCAAGTGAAAAATGAGGTTGAGTTTTCCAGTTCTCTACAACTTGTGAGTGCGGGTAAGTCACTGGGGTTATGGTGTGGGCACCTCCCATCACAGATGTTTTGTTGATTTTAGGCCCACCACACCTCCAGAAGGTTTTAGTCTTTTAGTCTGCCTTTTCTCATGTTCCCAACATGGCTTGGTAAAAGCTATTGTAAGATGATTTTGTGTTCTTGCAAATTAACCCAATACACCATACTCAACTATTGTCTTCTGAGTTCTGAGTCCATCTCCACTTGCAGTGCTGGCACTGATGTAGTTTTAAAAGACCCAAAACAAATCCTTAGTCCTTGAGCTTGAATTGCATCTAGCTTTTATAACGGAATGATGCTGATCCATAGGCAACACACCCATGACCCAGAACAGATATTATCAGTCCAATATATATGATCTATGATCTATGAGCTCCCCAATCTCTCCCCACCAAACATTTCATAACATTCAACACCTTCTTACATTTTTATAATCTTATATATGCAAGTGTTTGGCAGCCATTGCTGTTTCGCACATATTCTGCCTGCTTCTGCCCACAAATGCCTAATTCACCTAGTAGTCTTAAAGTGGACTTGGCTACAAACTCTACACTCTCCCAATTCATCCACTGACCCTGTTTTGCCTTAGCACACCTTGCTGCCTCCTCCTGATGCTTAATTTGGTCCACAACCTTTTTTCTTTTCCCTGATGGAGTTGCCTTACTCCATAAGGGTTGCCCTGAGCCTAGCTCTTAGATGCACCTGCCCTACGATATGCCTGTGCCTGCCATGATGCCTATCTCCAGATGCTGCCATGCTGTAGTAAATTACGCTGTTGTGAAGCACATCTGAATATCTTGAAAATATGACCTGACCAGATTTGTCATGATGGTGGGAAGTCTGAAAAAATTGAATTGAAAATGAAAATTAAATCTCTTTTCTCCTGTTTGGCAGATTGATTTTGGTGCCAGTTAATGCTTGTATGTTCTAGGCAGCCAGAAAAGCCTGGCGTTCCAGCTTTTTGCACAGTTGTGTCCATTAACCTCAGTGTTTCCCTTAGCTCAGAGTTATGTGTTATGTGGTGGTAGGGCATGGTGGGCAATACTTTTCAATGCTCCTCTGGGGGAACAAACGCCCAATGCATGGGAGAAAATAAATGCCCCACTTGTTGATGTATGATTATTTGACTATATAGAGTTCACCAGCAGCTGGAGTAATGTCAGCAGCTGGTAACATCCCAAAAATGTTACCAATTATCTTCTGTTGTCAAGCCGATATCAGCTTTTTGTCCAACAGCTGCGTGAAATTAGTCTGGTGTAACAAAGAACATAATGTGATGCACACTTCTTAGGCGCAGTGTTAGAGATCAATTTAAATCAATTTCTATACATTAACCACACTTTTTATTTTGTGTCGGTTGTGCCGATATTGTGGCAGTGTGCCACAGATAAGCCTATGTATGGGAAACACTGAAGCTATTGCTTTCTAGGTATCTTGACAGCCTCTGCGCTTCTACGCTAAAGAAAATCTTCCCTTCTATGTTAGAGGCAAATAGGCTGAAACTGACCAATTCTTTAGACCAAATCTTTCTCTTTGGGAATGAAAATCCCACGTGCCCTCCACCATGATGTAGGAATAATTTCTTTCTTCCATGCTATCTTCATAAGCTTCCACAAAAATCAAATGTCTGGTGTTCTTTTATACAGCTGGTGCAGGACTCCATTAGGCCCTGGGATCAATGAAGCCCTTGTGTGCTTTAAAATAGATGAGTTTGCTATAAATCCCTCTTTTGAGAAGTTGGAGTGTTGCAGAAAAGCAGATTTGTTGCTCATTGAAAGGTTTTTTGATATTGATGTGCCTTCTGGTTAACGTAAGCAGAGATACATCAGATGTGTGATTATTTCTTATAGCTGGTGGAGAGAGGAGTGCTCACCTGAACCTGCAGCCAGTTTTGCATTAGGTGAGGTGAATGCGGCAGTATGGACTGCCTACACTGACGCACCAGCTCCAGGCACCAGCTCCAGGCATAGATCCGGGCATGCAGGCAGGTATGTCTATGGTAACAAATTATGACTGACTGATAAAGATTTCTTCTTTATTGCGTAGGCATAAAATGTGCACAAAGAATATTTTCAGCTTCAAGTTTAACCATTTCTTATAGTTTTTATAATGGTTGTGTGGCAGATGGGAGGGGGTGTGGGTGAGCCCTTGGCTGGATGTGGGAGGGAGTCAGGCTGGTAGGCTGGTTCTCCCCACAGCAGCCTGGGACTGATGTAACAATGTGTGTGCCTTTTTCCAGTGCAAGAGTGCAAGCAGAGTGGCCTGAGTTGATTTATGATCTTGAGTTTAAATAAAACGGCTAAACTGTATTTCCCTGCACCCTGTCTCTGTCAAAACCTGAAGTAGTAAGTTTGTTACAGCGGGTGGCCGGGAAATACGGTGTTGCTGTTTTATTTAAACTCAAAATCCTACCCTTAATGCTGTTAAGGGCTTGACCACCTGATTGCTGTTGCCGGTTATGACCGGCGACCGATTAGCAGCATTTAATGGCTGTGTAAAGGCAAATGAATTTCGCCTAAAGGCGATGAGTTTGCAGGTCTGTAAATAAAACAAAACAAAGAGTAGTTTACATTTCAGTGGCATAGCTAATTGATAACATTTAGTTAATATCGCATTTCTCACCTCCACGGTACATATTGTCACGTTTCTGGATCGCGAAATATCGTCCCACAATATATCGTTACACCCCTAGCTGTAACTAGTGTAGTGTAAATCTAACCCGGTCTTAACATGTTACTGTTATTCATTTGTATATAACTTCCTGAACCCATTTGGACCAGGTACCAAGAGTTGAACAGTAATGAACATTTGTGACAAATAGCTTGCGTGTTTGTGTCAAATGTTTCAAAAATATATGTTTTTAATTCTCATACAAGAATGAGGAAAATATTTTAGCACTTGTAAAAGCCTGAAGGTAATAATGGACAACTTTGTATAGAAAAAAAGCCTTTCTGGTGAACCCTACTATGCTTATAATTGTTAATTATCCACTGGAATGTACTTTGTTAAGACCACATTCTCTCTTCCCATATTCAGTTTGAAATCACAGTCTGTTACTAAATTTAGTTACAGCAAAGAACTATTTTAGGCTTGATCTGTTTGTACATTACATTACAGTCATTTAGCAGATGCTTTTATCCAAAGCAACTTACAAGTTACAGTTTTACACTATGTGGGGATTGAACCCACGACCCTGAGACTGAGAGTCTCATGCTCTACCAACTGAGCTGTCCAGGCCATCTTGCCAGGCTTCCTGCTGTGATTCTCTGCTGGTGGATTTAGTGGATTTAGTGTTTTTTTCAATTTCCATGTTTCTGTTAATAATGTTATAGTTTAGTTCCCTGTGTGGAAGACCAGTTTTGAACAAATTGCAGCAAGTTGGATTTGAGAGCTTATAAGAGAATTATAACAGAATCAGTTATTGTTTATTTGTATAGCACATCCCATAGATCACATGCTGTTCAAACACTTTCAAAATGAAAAGTGATTTTGCCGTAAGTTAACATGCGACAGGTACAATATAAACTACTCGCCAGCAACTTCCTCCACCTCCTCCTGGGGGATCCCCATCCGTTCCCAGGCCAGCTGGCTGATGTAGTCCCTCCAGTGTGTCCGGGGTCTCCTCTCAGCCGGCCATGCCCGGTACACTTCCAAAGGGAGGCTTCCAGGGGACATCCTTACCAGATGCTTGAACCACCGCAAATGCTTCCTCTCAATTATTGTTAACCTGTAATTGCAGATTTACCTACAGGTTAATTATCATTAAATTTATCTGAATGTTTTAGTAAACTAACAC
>OOFE01050391.1:0-18456 GCA_900323365.1 Monocentris japonica
AAAGAGGACAAATGGATAAAAAGAAAGAGAAAGACAGGAGAGACAGACAGAATATGTTACAAAGAAAGAGACAGGTAGAGGAAAACAGGGGTTTTCCTAATGAGGCTGATGAAGTAACCCTCCCCTTTGGAAGTCCTCTCCTGTCTTTCATCTGTCTTTCTTCTCCCGGTGTGTTCACATGAAACTCGTCCATCTCAGAACTGTTTACCTCAGACTCGCCTTCGCCACGCTGACCCTCGTTAACCCGCAAACCAATAAACTGGATGGCAATGAAGAGGATGGGGGCTTGAAAGATGTTGTGACGAGAAAAACAACCTTGTTGCTGTTGTTCCCGGGTCTTTGGATTCACAAGAGACAGAATAATAGCGGGAGAGAGAAGACTCTTGAAAAAAAGGTTCTTTATAGTACCGGAAAATGGTTCTTTAGGCACAATTGCAGGACACCTTATGATGCTGTACGGAAACCATTTAAGAAAGGATCTCTACAGTACCATTATACCATTATGGTGCTGTAAAGAACCCTTTACGATGCTGTAAAGAACCCTTTAAGAACGTCCTCTATGGCACCATGCTCAAATGGTTCTATAAAGGACCTTTCTGGTGCATGACATGTCCTAAGTCTGCAGAACCTTTACAGCACCACGCTGGGTTCTTCATCCTGATTTGCCAGTTTTTCTATTTTAAGTAATTTTTCTTCGAGTCATCGTGGTTCCATATAGATCCACTACCTGAACCAAAGAACCCTTGAAGAACCCTGTTTTTCTGTCTTTTCTTGACATATTCTCATCCGGCTCTTCAAGACCAAGGACCTGCTGAATCAAATGAGTGTGCGTCCACACGTCAGGCTTCATGATGGACAGATAAGTCCTTCTGGTAAAGATCCCTAAATCGTGATCTTGAATCACCTTTGCAGAAATGGAGATCCTGTTTTAACAATTAAACCAGTGGATTTCAATCACGTGCCATCGAGGCCCAAGAGTCTGCAGGTTTTCACCCAACCAAGCATTGATCAACACACCTTCAACTAACCAGTGAAATGAGCTGCTGCCGTGATTGGTTGGAATGAAAACCTGTGGATGTTTGGGTCATGGTGCCACGTGGTTGAGAACCCTACTTCAACAAACCAGAGGGTTCTTATGAATCCATGAGCTTCTATGAGAACCACTACCCCAAACATTGAAGCCCTTTAAGAACCCTCCTTCTTCTGGGTGTATATTTCTGACAGGACCGTTCTTTTTTTCCTCCCGCCGTCGTATCACGCAGTCACGTCGGTATCGGAGGAGACGGGGGAGTTGGGTTTGGAGCTGGATGCAGACAGCTGTCATGGAAACAGATGCCACGTCTGTTCAGAGATGCCACTTTGCTCGCTCCATCCACTGGCTTTGATTGCGACTCCCCCCCCCCAGTGAATTTCCGCAACCGGAGGGGAGGCAGGCTCGGGTCGCTGTCGACACCAGATGTGTACTAATGACTGAAGGAGCTCCGGCTGGCGCTCTCCTCCCACGCTAACTAACGGCAGGTTTCTCTTTAGGTACAGTATTTAGATGATGCTGTTATCCACACTGACTTGCAATGAGCGTAGGTACATCCCGAAGAAGGAGGGTTCTTCAGGGGTTCTTTGGGCAGTAGATCAATACAGAACCGTAATGACTCAAAGACTCTGGTAAATCAGAATGAAGAGCCCAGTATTTTTAATCTTGCTAGTTCAGAGCCTCTCATGCTGTCTTAAATGGTTCTTCACAGTACCATGAAGGGTTCTGCTACAGTACAAGCCTTTTCTGGCTCGATACAGAACCCTTCCTTCTTGTTAACAGTGTGGGGGTTTCCAAACTCAAAGACACTTTGACAGCAGCTTGTGGGCATCGAACCTGTGACCTTTTGGTTCTGGGACGGTGTCAATGAGTGACTCTTTATGAGGGGGTCAGCTAAATGACTAAAGCCCTATTCAGACGGGATCAGTTCTACGGGGCAGCTGGGTAATATAATCATTAGTCCCGTCTGAATCTGCCATGTCAGTGATCTTTAGTCTGCATTCAAGCTCCGCCCTCTTTCACCTCCTGTAAAATGTCCAGTAAAACCCTGTCAGGTTGAACTGGATCCCCGAGACCCAAAGTCTCAACTCTGGTCCAGTTCAGACTTTCCTTCAGTCTTGCAGCCGCGATGCGTTGTTACTGTTCCACAGGGGAAGTTACGTTTGACATGATTTCTGGTTGTCATGACAACGTGGACATGGAGTAGAAACTGCCAGACTGACGACTGACGTTAATATGACAGATGTCCAACACATTACTTCACACACATCGTCCTGAAAACTGATCCCGTCTGAACCAGGCTTAAGACTCCATTAGACATGTTGGCTGACAGGACAAAGGTTCAAACCCGTGACCTTTTAGTTACAGGACAGTTTCTAACCACTCCAGTTCCAAACACACCACACTTCACATTACTACCATGACATTCTGTTATGGATGCTGCTGCTACAGACACACTGGCTAGTGCTGGGATCTAATGCTGTGTTCAAGTCACATCTGAAAACGTGGAAGAACCGGACGTCATCTTGCTGCTACAACTAACTCGTTGGAACGCCCATGTCTGAGATATGGACCAACTTGTGTGGTCCTGTGCAGCTCGATGGGTAGAGCGGGTCCAGATGCTTCTGCAGACTGTAACAGCACATTACATAGAAAGAGCTGAGGAGAGTCAGACAGTCTGAGACGAAGAGTTTGGAAGAAGTGAAAAACAGCGAGTCCTTAAAGAGTCAAATACAGAATCAGGAGTCTTCCAGGAAAATGAGTAGAAAAGTAGAAATACTGGATGGACATGACAGAGTAGGAACTTATATTCTGTTTGGTTTTTCAATGTATGCAAGAAGTTTCCTCTCTTCCCCCTCAGTGCTGCAAGGAGCTTCACCAGATGTCAGATGTTGCTGTGAAGTCAGACTTCTTCAACTCTACAGAACATTTAATCGTCTAAAAACTCCAAACTGTAACGAGGATGTTTCTGATTTGTTAACTTTGTTTGTGTGCGTTGCATCAACTTTGCAGTCTGAACAGCACCCCCCCCCCTCCAGCATCACCAACCGGGAGAGCGTGGCTCCAGCAGGGCAGCGCCGGGTATTGAACGGACAGATGCCAAGGTGCATCTGCTGAGGAGGCATGTGTGTTACTGTGGTGTGTGTGCGCGCTGAGGAGGAGCGCTAACGAGGCTCAGCCAACGAGGAGGTGAAGCTGCTGCAGACCGACCTCTGACCTCCGAGAGGCGCTATCTCTCAGCCTCGACTGCCTCGGGCGGGGTCGCGATGCCCCACGCTCGCCGGGAGGCAGCGGTCAAGGTTGGAGCGAGGCACTTCTAGCCTCCGTCCTCTGGTTTCCAATGCTGGCAACTGCAGGAGGTGGGGAGGAGGAGGCAAAGGCCACTGGAGTCTATCTTTTCTCTCTCTCTCTCTCTTTTCTTTCCAGCAGCAGAAACAAAGCCGTGGTTATTTCTCTGGAACACGTAGTTCTGCTGTTGGCTGTCTAGACGGCGGCTTAGCGAATGGCAGGACGTCCACCGGCAGGCAGGATGCCCTCCGCCCGCAGCGCTCTCTCCAAGTGCTGCAGAGATGAAATCTTTCCGCCTCCCTTGTAATTCTCCAGGGGAAACAGGGTGCAGATAAGTTCCAGTCCATGCCGGAGCATACTTCCAGCAATAAATGACACAAATACAAATACACAGATAGCATGGGAACTCGGGACTTAACGGGACCACTGGTCCAAACTACCAGTCACACTGGGCGCCGTAATCCTGGGAAAGATTCTGTGATAGGAGAATTCATTTCTGTTCGTTATTATGCTGCATTACAGGCGCTGAGAGGGATTACTGCTCCCTCTGAGGCATATTGGAGGGAGGATTTGGATTCAGAGACACACTCACTCTGATCTCTATTAGTAACCTGCAGCACCCCCTGCTGGCCAGTGAAGAGTAGTACGCCCCATAACTAAACAGTCGAGTCCTACTGGAGTCCATACCAGAGTGATACTGGTTTGGGATTTTTCATTAGTTTTTCACTTTCGTTTTATTTTGTTTTCATTGTGAGCATGGTAGTTTTCCATAAAAACATTTTTTTTTTTTTAAGATGCAGTTTAGTTTTTGTTTAGTTTCAGTTCTAGTTTTGTGTTTTTGTATTTTTTAAAGCAATATTGTTAAAGTTCAAAACAGGTATAATGCACATGCTTGCAATAAGTATTGAGTAAGGCAAACTATAAATCATGAATTCTTCTTAAAATGTATTTATAATAACTTTTCAATACATCCAACTAACTTAAAGATCGCCTCAAAATTCCTTCTCTTTATCCCTGCCAATCAACAAAAACACGAGAACTACAAACATTTCAGCTTTTCATTCATTCAATTTGTAAAAAAAAAAAAAAAAAAAAATTATATACAGTTGCAAAAAAAACAAAAAAACAAAAAAAAAAAAAACAACTCAATTGAATTCAGTTTCTATTGAAGCTGTGAGACAACAAAATGTATAAACGTCAAGGTGGTTGAGTAATTTCACATCCAATCTGAATCCAAACCAGAACGAAGGTTTGAGTCAAAACATATCAGACTTTATTAAGAGAAACACACTAAGATACAGACTCACCGAGTTACTGATCACCACAAATATCACTGGAAATAAAAGACAAGCTCCACGATCAATTTGGATATTAAATCCATAAACCAGCTGATATGACAAGAGCTGCTCAGCAAGAATGCAAAGTACAAAGAGTTATGATGCCGGTATGATGTCGGTATGATGCCGGTATGATGCCGGTATGATGCCGGTATGATGTCGGTATGATCTAGCCATGCTAGCTGTGAATCCTCTCCCTTTAGTTAATCTAAAGTCTTTGCTGCTCCTTCTCTGGACAGTCGGTCGGCCTCCTCGTTGCCTCTGTAGCCAGCATGACCTGGGATATGCAGCTGGAAGGAGACGAGGAGTAAAGACAGGAGGAAGGAAGGAAGGAGAGGAGACCAGGAGGGAAATAATGAAGGACATGAGGAGGTGAAGAAGGACAAGGAAGGACAAAGTGGGAGAAAAGGAAGGATAAGGGGAAGTAGATGAGGAGGGAGACGATTAGTAAAGAGAGAAGGATGGAGAGGAAGAAGGAAGGGGAGGAGACAAGGAGGCAAGGAGGCTGAATCTCAGACTCTTTCTGGGCTCTGATGGGAACTTTCATGCAGTCTTCCATGCAGACTTATAGCGAGTCTACAACCCCTTTTCAGGGGGAATTTCCCATAATTCATAGCGCCATCAATAAATGAGGACACCGGGGAAGCGTCCAAAAATGTAAACTCTCCAAGCGAGCTGATGTGGAGGTGTGTTGCTCATGTCTTTAGTGAACTCATATTTTAAAACATGTCTTTTCCTGCTTCGATGTGCTTTTACATTACAGTCATTTAGTCGCTTTTATCCAAAGAGACTTACAAAAGGTACTTCACTGTAGGTGTTTAACTGTAGTTTAATTTCATATATATATACTATTAGAATTGGATTACAGGAAGTAATCTTTTGCTTTTTAACCAACAGGTTATCGTCCCTCCAATCGGTTGATTATTTTATTGGTGAGGGCGACATCCTGCTTGCGGCGGTGGATCGAACAAGCAGGGACGCAACAACAGTTTTTTTTTTTTTTTTAGCAGATGCTTTTATCCAAAGCTATTTACAAAGGGTGACAGTTGACACTATGTGGAGGTTGAACCCACGACCCTGAGACTGAGAGTCTCATGCTCTACCAACTGAGCTGTCCGGGCCGCTTCCCTCCATGTGGTATGTAGCTAGTGGTATGTAGCTAGTAGTATGTAGCCAGAGGTACTGTATATACTGTAGCTAGTAGTATGTAGCTAGTAGTATGTAGCTAGAGGTACTGTATATACTGTAGCTAGTAGTATGTAGCTAGTAGTATGTAGCTAGTGGTACTGTATATACTGTAGCTCGTGGTATGTAGCTAGTGGTATATAGCTAGTGGTCGTAGCTAGTAGTAGTAGCAGCTAGTAGTGATTTCTACTAAGGAAAAACACTGAAATACCAAAATGAAAGAAGTGATGGTTCCTTAGTATTTAGATCCAGTTATGTGAAACAGAAAGAGAAACTGATCTTTACCCAAACCACCTCCAGCTCTGCATTCAGCCGGTCCAGCTTCACAAAGTCTTCTTTGTTGGTGATTTGGCCTCCAGATTTCAGCCTCCAGCCATTCAGCTTCCAGTTTTTCACCCAGCTGGTGACGCCTGCAGGAAACAGCCGGATAAATTGTGTTAAGCTCAAAGCTTTCTGGCTGATCGGTTGGTGAATAAAATGAAAACATTTTTGAATGACGTGACTTTCCCAGGTTTTCCAGGACCGTGGGACCCTGCTTCAGCGCTGCTGGGGTTCAGGATGGGCATCGATGGGCGGCTGCTTACCGTTAATGGTGAACTTGCTGTCGGTGTAGAGAACCAACCTGTTGATGTTCTTCTCTTTGGCCAGCTCCAGGGCTCTGCAGGCGGCCTGCTCAGACACAAGGACACGTTATGATGAGTATTAATACTCTGAGATGTTGTTGTTGCATGAACAAGTCAGTAGTAGGAGTGACTCTGCTTAGCTAAATCAAAACTCACTGCCTGTTTTGGTGGTATGGGTTGTGATACAATCATTTAATATCCGAGAGGATCCAGTCTGTCTCCTTTAATCAACCCAGGACTTCGTTCTTTCTTTTTGTTGTAATTTCATGCAATGGATCATTTCGTCAGGCTGGGTCTCATTTCAGAACAAAACGCTTCAGTTGTGTTTGTGGGGTAAAAAACTAAAATCAAATGACTTTGATCTACTCAGTTTGAACCAAGATAAAAAGGTTTTCTTGGTCTGGTGGGAAACTGCTTCCTCTCCTCTCCAGTCTTCTGATTGGTTAATGTGAAGCTGATTGAAGGTGCTTGCCTGGATCTCTGCTCTCTGGTTGGTTTGTCTTCCTTCCAGCCGCTCTGCAACATTTCTGGAGGAAACAGCATCAGAGTCAGACATCCAAACTATCTCCGTCCACACAAACGTTTTAGCACCGTTTCAGAAATGATCTCCACTCTCACTAACACGCCTGGAAACACATGTCACGTGACCATTCACCTACACTGGGCATGTGCGTGCTAGTGTAAACAGGAAGTGACACTCTTATTGTTCTCTATCTGCCATTTCTGTTTATATGCAAGAGGAAATGGACTCATTGTGTTTGTCAAATGTGTATCATCTTACTGGGAGGCTGAAGTTTCCCAGTAAACGGAGAGGTAAATGAGGTAAATACCTACTCTGCTGATGTTTGTCTTGAACGTTAGCTGAAGCTGTAACGTCACACAATTTGATGCTCGCTCACAAAAATAAAATCTCTTCATTGGACACAACGAAGCTTTTGTCAGCAGACGTGTCTGTTAGACCGTGAGTTCAACACGACTTTGGTCTCACTGAAAATAAACTGATAGGCATGTTCTCTTTGGAGGCAGCCATCTCTCAGCTATCTACGCTTGTCAGGCGCTGCAGGAAACCCTGAGTTTCTGGCGCTGAGCTACATTTGAAATGTCCAAAGATCAAAGTAATTTGATGGATTCAGTCCAGTCGCTCGACCCTTGCGGTCGAATGGTCTGGAGGCTCGGCCTGCTGAGCTTCACGACCATCATACGGCTTCTAAATCCCTCAGCTGTTTTTTGTCACTGCTACTTCCTGTTTCCCTGGGTTACAGTTAAGAACAACTTTGATTTTATTGCCCTCAGTTTCTCTCAGAGAGGGGAGATGCTTTCTGTACTGTGAGTGAACAGGCTTGGTTTCCAAAGTATTTCCTCCTCAGCTACTTCCTTCCATCCCTCCTCATACCTGCAGATCAAACACACAGCAGGGACTGAATCCAAACTCCTCATGTGTTTCAAAAACTTTGCAGAGGAAGAGGAAATTACTGCGATGCCGACGTGCAGAAACACAGAATCATTAAATTACTGACGTTTCTTCCTCAGATTAGACTTAAATCAACCCAGGAGGAACCAGAGACAGAGATCAGCTAAAAACCATCTAAGTAAGATGTAAGACACACAAACAATTTCAAAACTAGTTTAAAGTGGATGACTATACAAGGTACATCTATACAAGGTGTGCCAAACAACACTTGTAGAGGAAACAGAGACAGAAAATTGATAGAAAAGAAAAAATATATACACAACATGAAAATATATGAAGCATGAAAACACATTTTAAAAGATCTATAACAAATGAGAAAATAAACAATCAAAATTGGGAATTTACTGGATATATAAAACACGTTAGCTACGTGTTAGCTACAAAAACTCACAGTGGGTGGTTGGGACCCCAGTACACCCCGATGCCGGCTCGGGCGCCCTTCTGTCCGTTGGCCGAACAGCAGCCGTCGGTATAAACCACCACCGCATCGCCTGGAGACACAAACACAACCAAGAAATAACAAGAGGAACTTCCTGCTGTTGAGGTCCAGAGACTCAAAACCTCTTTAACATCTTTTTTTCCGGTGTGCTGAAGGATGGTCGCCAACTCTGTAGGTTTTATTTTCTTATTGCATGAAGCAAAGCTTCTACTTACAGACCATCAGGCCACTGAACTGTTGACCCACAACCTCATACCCACGTCACTTTATGTCCAATGCACGTGCACCTTTATACCTGTACATCTATCTATATATCTATATATATCTATATATCTATATATCTATATATACACACATATCTATAAGATTATTTACAACTGCTTTTTCACATTCATACATTTTTTATTCCCATTTCTATTTTAGTTTATTCGCCCTTTATTGTCTGATTGTTATTTTGTTGGTGTTTTGTATATAGATGTGATGTAATGTCTACCTACCCAGTTGAAACGAGCCTCGTCCCAAACATTTCATTGTCCAGTATGACTGTAAGTGATACTGTACATATGACAAGAAAAGACTTGAACTTGAACCTCTCCTTCAAAGTGGGTTTAACAGGTGAATCAATCAGGAATCAATCAGGAATCAATCAGGAATCCCAGCTTCACCTGGTCAGGATGTTTACTCAGCATTGTGGTAATCTCACCCTGTTCTGCACTGTAACGTGTCTTAGTACTTTTCCCTCATCACACACAGAGGCTCAGTCCTGATGTTCAGGATGGCTTTATTGTGCTCAAGCATCCAAACAGTTTTAGTGCTCGACCAGAGACATTAAACACGTTGACAGACGGGTTCAAACCAGACTAGATGCTAGTTGGATGCTGGACCGGGACTACTGGTGGCACTTTATTTTGTATTTCATTACTTTCCTGTTTAGTGACATGGGCCAAGGTGAACCATAAAAAGATCCTCCTGCTATAATATCAAACTGCTTCACCAGCAGAAAGTTGTTGTAACTAAGAGATCCACTGGAAATCATTTATTTAGTCCTTTAGAAGCTGCTGGCCTCATACACCTGATCCCCCCCAGCAGTATCACCATCTTACCCATGTATGTGAATCCATCAGGGTTTTTTGAAGACGAGTGACTGTCTTCTTCCGACTGTTTGACTCGTTTGGACTGGGACTCCGCCTCTACATCTGAGTGACATCTCTTCCGACCAATCGGGATGTACTCCAGGGGCTCCGGTCCTCGTTTAGGAAGCAGACCGCCCGGTGTCTCGCCGCTCGGAGTTTCTGACGTCAGAACACAGAAGAAGAATCAGAAATGTCTCAACGGAGACAACAGCTACACGGTGGCTCCATGTATGTTTGATTTCAAAAGAAAAACATCCATCACAATTAAAAACATGATCATGAATTTGTGACAGTCCAGCCTACCGTCGGTCACCTCTGGAACAGGTGCTGGGTCGACTCCTCTGAAGAACGCCCAGGCGTCCTTCTCCGAGGCAAACTTCTTATAACTGGAATATGGGAACTTGTCCACCTGGCTCTTACATTCATCCCTACAGCACAGGGAAAACAGAAAACTCATGAAAATTAAAGTAGGGTTCATACACAATTTCCATTAGCAAATTTCAGACTTTTTTCCAGTCCTTATTTCCTTGAGTGGATTTGAAGATGTTGGTCGATGTTCAGTGTGATTTCTGAAAACCGTGGTGCATTAGATGTATGCCAAATTGAAGAGAGGCTCTTGAGAGAAGATCTTAAATCATGTTCTATAGTTGATGTGCTTTTCGCATTAAGCAAGGCAGTATTAAACTGACAGATTAATGGAGTCTGGTAAGTCATGACTTATCAGGGCTACCGTCTCTAGTGTCCGGGAAAATACTGGATCATTTTGGGCATAAAAACTTGACCAGCCTCACCAGGTTGTGTAGACTCCTGGTTTGAATCCTTTCCTCACGGCGTAGAAAAACTTGCCCTTCACCATGTCGTCAGCAGCGATGCAGACTGTCCTGCGTACCACTCTGTAAAGACCAGTCAGCCTCAGCATGCCTCAGCTTACAAATTTAGAAACGCCTACCATTGTTGTTTATTTCAAAACAATAGAATCCCACTCTGTTTGACTGGTCAATGCTTTTGCTACGAAATTATGAAAATGTTAGGCGACCTAGAAGTCTAATAGTGCAGCATACACACCGACTTTACAGTGAGCTAGCAACGTTAGCTACTAGCTAGCTTGTTTGACTGCAGCTAGCTCTTTGAATCACATAAAAAGCACAAACGCCACGAAAGAAATTTCTTATGAACATAACACTGTAATATCTGCTATATCCTTCCAGATTAAGTGTATTGTAAAAACCCTTGAATTACGTACAGTGCTGCATTCTGAGTTACGGAAACAAAAACTATTGACATGCACTACACTTTGGTGTTCCCATAGCTCCCAAGTTAATATAACTCTCGCGATATTCATGTGGTTCCCAACGTGGCTCAATCCAACTCTCGCGATGTTCCTGTGTTCCCACCGTGGATTAATGCAACTCTCGCGATGTTCCAGCCTCTTCCTTGGCCGTCGTTAACAGAGGTTGGTCGTGACATTTTTCATAGGGCTGCGTATTTTATGTCTAAACTTTCCTTAATGGCGTTACATGGCTTTATTTTTAATTCGTAATGCACCTTAAGTCACTGATGCCTTAGATTGTTTTATTTGTGGCGTTGGATGGACGTTTTATATCACAATATAAAGCGTAGTAGACTAGCTGGGGTGGATTGTCTCTTGTGACAGCGAGACGTTAGCGGGCCCATGCGTGTGTTCAGATACTAGCCAGGACAGTAGCAAGAGGACGCTGCCTCCAGTTTAATATATTTAGTCTAGTCTACGACTCGTTTTCTACTAAATGTAACTTGGTTCGGTACTATACGAGCCACTTACTGGACCTTCGGTACCATGCTAGCCACTGCTGACTAGCCATTGAAACCCGAGCAGAGACAGGAGCAGGCTAGCTTAGTTAGCTAGGTTGCATGTAAGGGAAACTTTTCCCTGCTTGGGCTATCCGGCAGTGATAGTTTACTGACTTTGGAACTGATGGTTTTTAGTAGGTTTTTCTTTTTTTTTTTTTTTTTTTTTAGCAGCAGTTACGTTTATTTTAGCTCTAGTGATCCTCAACTATTCGGCTTTAGCAAACGTGTTTCCCATCAACTAACGTTAACGTTATCCTTCTAGTTACTTAAGGCTAGCACTGAACGTGTCAGATTGCGTTAGCTTAGCACGTTCATGCTGGTTGGAAGGAGCTCTTCTAGGAATTATGTTGTGTGTAACCCACCTGTCCTTTTTCCCTGTCCAGAGACAAAGGCCATGTTCAGTACCAGCGCCAAAATCGTGAAGCCCAATGGCGAAAAGCCAGACGAGTTTGAGTCTGGGATCTCCCAGGTAAGAAAATAAACTCATTTGACTCCACTGGTTCTCCATCATGGTCCATGAAGTCCTCAGAGTGCAGGGTTTCCCTTCCAGCCCATCTTTGTAGCAGCTTATCTCACTAATGACTGATCCAAGAAGTATTGTAGAGAAATACCATTAAATCAGAATGTACTATCGTCACATCTTTAACGGTAAAATCCTAGATGTGTTACATGCTGCATCTCTTTCCTGTGATCGCTGATTGGTGTTTGATTCCCTGCAGGCTCTCCTCGAGCTGGAGATGAACTCTGACCTCAAGGCTCAGCTGAGAGAGCTGAACATCACTGCAGCAAAGGTAGGAGTGTTAAAATGAGTCAGTCTGGTAGGGTGTTTCTACTCCTACCTGTGGAGTTCATGAACAGTTAACCGTCATGATTAGCTTCTGTGTGCTTGTTAAAGACTTGATGCTTTATCTGACCCCAACGTGGACATCCAGTGAGGCTGCTCTCATGGCTCTGTCCTGGTGGCGTATGGGAGCGTAGCTCTGCTGTGACGTACAGTCCCGTTCCACAACGTTGGAGATGAAGCTCTGTCCCCGGCTGCTGGCCGGCGAGGACGGGCGTCCTGCATATTCCTACATCTTCCCAGAGTCCTTTGGGCCGTTACTGGGGAGCTAAACCATGCAGTGCACAGCCTCTGTCTGTCAGTGATGTAGTGTTGCTCTGGACCGTCGGAGTGTCATTGAACTCTTTGGTTTGGTGTCTAATCTGTCTACAGGGAAGAACGTCCTGATATTCAACTAAACTAAAAGCTCCTGAACTGTTTGTCCTCTTCCACAGTGGCTGGTAAATCCTGAAGTTCACGACCACTGACAGATATTAGATATTAAGAATAAAACTCCAAGTGATGGTCGTTACCTTGGTTTTGATTTTTGCTCTTGCTTGTCAAAACATCAGAGGCTTGGACCACAAGCGTGTCTGAAATCACCTGGTCTGGCTTCACCTTGAATCACATGATTGTGATCATGTCTGTCTGAAGAGGTGGGAAATCTGAAGTTTGAATCAAGTTAGAAAAAGTCAGATTATTTCTGTCTCGTTGTTTCCCAGCTGCTTTCAGCAGACTTGATACTGAACATGAAGTCAGTCGTGTCTTAAGATCGACTGTCAGTCCATAGAACAGACTAGCAGCAGCTGCACACAGTGTTGTCATTGAATCTTCTTTAATAAACTTGATGTCCCGTTTCATGTCCTGCTGTCCTTCAGACCCTCTTAGTTTCAGGATTTCCTTTTGTTGGATTAGGAACAAGCTTGTTTCTTTACTTTGGTCTTGAATTGGATTCCAGGCAGCATTAAAAGATGTTCATCTCACCTTTGTCATCCTGAACTCTGCAGACAGCCTAGACTTGGTTTCCTGTCCTGGTGAGTTTTCAGTGTTAACCTGATGTTTGGTTCGTCCTCAGCCGCACTCTGACCGCGGTCCACGACGCCATCCTGGAGGACCTGGTGTTCCCCAGCGAGATCGTGGGTAAGAGGATCCGGGTCAAGCTGGACAGCAGCCGGCTCATCAAGGTCCATCTGGACAAGGCGCAGCAGAACAACGTCGAACACAAAGTGAGTTGAGCTTCTGAAACGTCTGGAGGTTGATGTGCCAATATTGATCAGAATCAATAGTCCTGGTGTTGTGGCACAAGCTGATCACTAGATCTGCGATGACTAGAGCCGTTACCACGCTCATCACACGGCTACTTGGACATGAAATACTGACATGTTCATATCTCTTATTGTAGATGTGGCATTCGAAACACACTGACAAATATTGATCATGGAAATTGATTAGTGAACCAATCAGATTTGAGTAGTCCAAAGAGCCGTGTGATTGGCTGGCTGTCATGTGCCACCATGTATTCTCATGGGTGTCGTGAAGCCATTTGAGACTAAATGTGATTAAGGTCTCTACAAATAAATGATTTGATTTATTTTTAGATTTGAGTCACTTTATCTTTTAATTTTGGCTTTAATCTTTTACCTTTCTCAACTTTGAATCTGTTCTTCTTAACGTGAAGCATCTTTGTGTGAAATGTGCTGTATAAATAAAGTTTTGGTCTGACCCCAACGTGGACATCCAGTGAGGCTGCTCTCATGGCTCTGTCCTGGTGGCGTATGGGAGCGTAGCTCTGCTGTGACGTACAGTCCCGTTCCACAACGTTGGAGATGAAGCTCTGTCCCCGGCTGCCGGCCGGCGAGGACGGGCGTCCTGCATATTCCTACATCTTCCCAGAGTCCTTTGGGCCGTTACTGGGGAGCTAAACCATGCAGTGCACAGCCACAGATTTTCCTTTTATTAAAACTGGTCCAATGACTGGATGGATAAGATTGATTACATATTGTGGAATTGATCTGTATGGCAAGTCCATAACCTGATCACATCCTGATCTAGATCGTCTCATGCTGCATACTAGTGTTTTTTTTTTTTTTTTTTTTTTTTTTTAAAAGCATAAAGGTTAAATATAAAGATTATCAACTGTCAATCCAACTCCAGTTGTGATGGTGAAGAAAGTGAAACCAAAGTCTCTTACTGATCAGCGTTTCCTGTGTTGCAGGTCGAGACCTTCTCTGGTGTCTACAAGAAGCTCACAGGCAAAGACGTCGTTTTTGAATTCCCAGAATTCCAACTTTAAGCTGCAGATGACAAAATAAATTTGTTAACTGTCGTTTTGGTGTCCTGTTGTTCCTGGTTCTTCCTGTAGAGAAGATCAACACAGTGTTACTTCAGGTATTTCTAAAAGGCTAAAACTGATGGGCCTGGTGTTTTGTTCATTTGAGGGAAAATATTGAAGTTCCTGAATGCTGTCTAGGTGACTAAAACTGACTGGCAGCTCAACAACCTGCACAAAAACGACACTGCAGTCTGAGCCTTTTTCTAGAAGTTACTTTCAATTATAGAATAAAGGGTGACGTTTATTTCATAAAGCAACTGGAGCTCATTCAGACTGCAAAGAACATATTGAACTTTTATTGAGCTTAATGAATCTCAGGAGGCTGTTTCCACGTTCATGTCAGTAGGGGGCGCTAGTGAAATAAGTTATTTTATTTAGGTAGCTAGCCAAGTCGTGCTTGTTGGCTCCATATCTACGATAAAGCCAGAGTAACTTTAGTTAGCAGTAACTAAGATAACTTGAGAAAGTGTCTGCCTCTGCAGTTACCAGGGGTTTGTTGTTGGTCACTTCTGTTGTGAAGTGGCTTTGTGTTGAGGCTTAGTTTTGTTTTGTCTGTACTTGCAGCTGCAGCGTTTCTGAACTGCTGCGGCGATGTGATATTGTTGCAGCGTTTTTGAAATGCAGCGCGTTGACCCTCTGCCACCGTAAATACAGTACCTAGTGCAGTTTCCCTACAACAGTGGTGTATTTTGTGTTTCTAATGCTCAGATGAAACCTGAAGTCAGTAAAGCTCCTCTGGCTGTGGTGCTGGACGTCTGCAGGTCCTGGAAAGTCTTGAATCATCTGACCTGCATGCTGCTCTTCCTCAGCGTCTGGGTGTTACTACAGGTTGAGAGAATTTGCAAAGTTAGATTTGGAATTGTGGCTTCTTTGAAAGGCTGAACAAAGATCTTAACTTTGTACTGTAGATGAGTTCAAGGTCCAAAGTCATTTAACATCATGAAACTTGCAGAAATTACCTCTGAAGTACAGTAACAATACATATCAATATATAGTCAGTAACAATACATATCAATATATAGACAGTAACAATACATATCTATATAGACAGTAACTATACGTCATCTATATAGACAGTAACTATACATGTCATCTATATAGACAGTAACTATACATCATCTATATAGACAGTAACTATACATCATCTATATAGACAGTAACTATACATGTCATCTATATAGACAGTAACTATACATGTCATCTATATAGTCAGTAACTATACATCATCTATATAGACAGTAACTATACATCATCTATATAGACAGTAACTATACATGTCATCTATATAGTCAGTAACTATACATCATCTATATAGACAGTAACTATACATATCTCTCACTTATACAACATTTAGACATTACGGGACACTAAGGCAGCCCAGAGGGTTAAGTTACAAAAACATTATTGAACAATTTCCTGAAAGAATATGTGTAAAGAAAATCGAATGTCACGTCAGGTTTTCCAGACTGGTTTTCTGTATCTGGTCCGGAGGAACCTCCATCATATCAGAGGACCACATGACTGATATATGATATTTAATAAAAGGCCAGTATCGGCCCATATATCAGTCTAGCTGGTGTCCCCAGATGAACAACCCCCTGCTGTCACTGACTCTCCTGCCGATGCACTGGGACCTGTAGGACTTTGACCGGCCGCCAGTTTGAGCTGCAGGAGTCTTTCCATTGAGCTTCAATAGAAGCTGACTGACATGGCAGAGAGGAAACCGGCTGAGAATGCAGGAGAGATGGACTTCCTGCAGTTCAATGACTTGGCTTGTGAGACGGCGGGGGGGAAGGTGAGTTTTACTGAAACTTGTTAAATATATCCTTAAATATTTAAAAAGTAATATATTACCAACATATATGCATGTATAACAACCTTATAATAATTATAAACTTTATCTGTATAGCAGCTTTTCAAAAACAGCATTTACAAAGTATAACAAAACTAAAAAAATTACAGGAAAACAAGACATTACACAACAATTAGACTTAAAATATATAGTATTTTCCCAAATATATTTTAATATCAGATTGTCTGTTTTTGTTTACATATCAGTAAATATAATGGTTATAAATATGTTACGTAGCATTTAACTCATATTCATATAACCTTTGTGATAATGGACATTTAACACAATTATCTACATCATGTAAGAGCTATATTCTCACTCTATTCTGTAAATAAAATGATTTAAATTGTGTAACCGCCCACTGATGTTTAACTCAACCAATCAGATTATTTCTGCCTCCAAGAAATGTTTGTAGAAATAAAATTCCAACACACTAATCTCCTTTTCTGTGATTGGCAGCTGATTTTGTCTCCCACGTGTAGACTAGTAGTCGTTATTTAGTTACTTAGTTACTTAGTTAGTTCGTCGATGTGGTCTCCATACAGACAGCGCACACTTTTCCAAAATGTCACATATCCTGTTTGGGGAATGAGAATGTTTCCTGAGGTTCAGTGATCAATAACTCACCAGTTCAACAGTCTGAAAGGTTAAACATTAACATCACACAGTAACAACATGACAGCAACATTAACCACCTGAAACGTTGTTTTTCATGAATTATCTATAACATTCAGCAGTCTGAGCGTTCATCATTTATCAAAAACTAATAAAATGTTTTACTTCTGATTCAAGAAGACATTATTTATATATCTGAACTATATCTGAATATCTTTTGGGAAGGTTTCTCAAATTGTTGTCATTATATATTTCATTCAAAGATTAACACATGTATGCTGGTGTGAATTGTTTTGGTCTTTTAACAGCTAATACCAGATACTGACTATATTAATATGGTCCTCACTACTGCTAGTGCTTTTACTTTGAAAAACCACTTCCATTGAATTGTTTTAAAAAAATATAAATTACTTCTTTTTTTAAATGATGTAATATGAACACAAGGTCTTTCAGGGGAAAGGGAATACATTTTAAATACATAAATGAATTTCTTCTGCTCCTGGCTGTTTACCTCATGATGTCGTAGCTTCACTGGCCTGTTTTCAGTTATTGAACTGTTAGATATTGTTATATATGCTGATGATGCTCTACTAGCCTGTGGTTTCTCTTCCTACCAGGTCTTGTTTGCTACAGATGAATGGTTCGCTCCTGCTGCAAACCTGCTGAAGGTACAACGTCGTTTACAGGACGTGTCGTTTCCATCACTCTGTTCTAGTTTGGGACAAAACACACGCATGTTACTTTTACTTGTAACGCAACACATGGTGATAACAGGATGTGTCAGCGTGTCACAGAAGAAGGTCGAAGGTTTGAATTCCCAGATCAGCTGGGAAAGTATGACTGGAGAAAATAAACCCCCTCAACTACCACCGAGGAGCCCTTGAGCACTGAACTGCTCAGTGGAACCAGTAGAGGACTGGTTGTACTGGTCAGCCAGCAGGCTAATTTTGTTACTGTTAACATGGGACTACTAGCCACTGCTAACGCTAACTTCTACTAGATATGTTTGCTAGTGTGCTGACCAGATGTGTTCACAACAAGACAGTGATGGTTAGCTGACCAGATACTATGTTAGCTAGCTAACAAGCTACATGATCTAAACACTAAATCAATCAGATGATCAGTGATCAAATGATCAGTTCAGTCAGAAACAGACAGAAGTTAACCATGAAGATTCAATTCTGTTGAGACAGAAACACAATCAGCTGTTCACAGAGCTGAGGACCTCTGTTGAATAAAATTCAGATACTGACAAAGAGTCTTCGAGTCATGAATTACTTCAGTATATTTATTCACAAGAAGCTGAACTCAGGAGAGAGGAACACACAAGGTGGGGTATGAAGGTCTCTGCCAGGGCGACATCTGAACAGAGGTCTTATTTCCGAGATGGTCACAACAAGGAGTCTGAAAGTCTCAAGGATGTCCAGCTGTCTGACACTATCATAGAGGCTGGCACCTCCGCCATGACGAGGCCTCCTGAACAGGCCTGTGACCTACGTA
>OOFE01050392.1:0-10997 GCA_900323365.1 Monocentris japonica
TCGGTTGCAATGGTGTAAAGCACGCCGCCACTGGACTCTAGAGCAGTGGAGACGTGTTCTCTGGAGTGACGAATCACGCTTCTCTGTCTGGCAATCCGATGGACGAGATGGACGGTTTGGCGGTTGCCAGGAGAACGGTACTTGCCTGACTGCATTGTGTCAAGTGTAAAGTTTGGTGGAGGGGGGATTATGGTGTGGGGTTGTTTTTCAGGGTTTGGGCTTGGCCCCTTAGTTCCAGTGAAAGGAACTCTTAATGCTTCAGCATACCAAGACCAACATGACTGCGCACCAGTGCACAAAGCAAGGTCCATAAAGACATGGATGAGCGAGTTTGGTGTGGAGGAACTTGACTGGCCTGCACAGAGTCCTGACCTCAACCCGATAGAACACCTTTGGGATGAATTTGAGCGGAGACTGAGAGCCAGGCCTTCTCGTCCAACGTCAGTGCCTGACCTCACAAATGCGCTTCTGGAAGAATGGTCAAAAATTCCCATAAACACACTCCTAAACCTTGTGGAAAGCCGTTCCCAGAAGAGTTGAGGCTGTTATAGCTGCAAAGGGTGGGCCAACTCCATATTAAACCCTACGGATTAAGAATGGGATGTCATTAAAGTTCATGTGCGTGTAAAGGCAGACGTCCCAATACTTTTGGCAATATAGTGTAATTTTTCAAAACTGTTAATGTAGAAATGAATGGGATATTGTTATGATTTTAGCATCTAATCATTAAAAATGCTGTCGTGAAAGAACAAGAAAGTAATGACAGATGTATGTATTTCAACTAAGGAAAATAAGCAAAAAATAGAAACTTTCCGGTTTTAAACAACCTTCGTGGCCATTCGAGTATAGTTTTCTGAGTTTCGAGGTGCACCTGAAGGCACTATGAAGCCCCTGTCGGCGCCCACACGCTTTACCGTACAAAGCAATATAGACGCGCAATCGAATTTAGAAGTGTCGATGGCGTGACCGCAGTTCCTTACCTCCTGGACATCTCACCCCAAGCGGGTCCTCCGGAACTCACGCCCGGTGTCTCTTTCCTCACTGAGCACACATTGATCTAACCCTATCTTTAAGAAGAAATTAAGAGAATCACCAAGTTTCAACTTGTTTATTAAAGCCTTTCCTATGAATCAACACTTGAACAAAGTTAAAAGAATCTTAAGTCTATAAGCTGTCAGGTCTCTTGATCCAATGAGCCTGCCTATCTGAAGCAGAAGAGCTGGGGTGCAGGATGCAGAGAGCGTTTCTCCGCACAATCTCCGCACAATCTCCGCACAATCTCCTTTTGTACCCTTTCAGTAGGGTTTTTTTTCTTAGCCAAGCAGCATAATTCAAACTTTGGAGTAAAGGTATTCTCTGCCTTGCTTGTGACATTTCTCTTATACTGTATGTCAGTATGTGAGTCAGTATGTATATGTGAGTATAAGGAGCATACATTTCTGAACAGCATGATTTTAGCAAAGTTTCAAAGTAAAGCAGAATGGACATCACTTTCGTCATATGCCCTCATTGTAACATAACATATTTCGTCTACACTTTATACTGTCATTCTTTATACTGTCATTCTATTGCAAAAATACTAATAATACTTAGTACTTAATTCTAATAACACTTTTCTAAAAAAAAAGAAAATATAGACAGAAAGTGCTTTAATAAGATCACAATATATAGCACAAAATTATAGAATAAGGCTGTTGTTATGGTGAGTGGGGCTATATATTGAATATTGGTGGTCAGTACCAAAATAAACATTTGTTTTACTGTGTGTCTCAGAAATCACCATGTTGTCCTGTCCTGTCATGTCCCTAATCTTCCATATTTTTAACTCTAGTCAAGGAGAAATGAGATATAAAGAGGGTGAAGGAACTCATGATTTTTCAAGTTTAGTTTGATATGGACTAACATTGTGTAAATAAATAATGCAAAAGCCCCTATAGCTTGACACAGAGCAGGTTAAATTTACCATCGTCAGTGTCACCCTGGTGGATTGGATGTTTCTCTCAGATGACTAAAGCTGGTGAGTAGCCTCAGCCCAGGTCAAAAGGAAAATATAATTCTGCATGTGAATGTGGCATAATCTCTCTCAATATTGTATTAGCTATTACACTCAGAAATCAGAAGAAGACGTCCATACCTGACTCCATCGAGAACCGTGCTGCCTCAGCAGTTCAACGTAGTGCAACTTTCTATTGAAACTGCCATACTCCATCGTCTTTGTCATACCTCTTGGTGCTTTGGGGGCTGCTCTTTTCAAATCAGTAGATGAAAGTTGCAATACTTCTTTGAATCAATAAACTGCATTGTACATTGAAAGCACTTCTAAGCTGAGCTCAAAGAGTAGTTGCAGGGAAAAAGAAGAGTGAAATACACATTTGATTTATGGGGTCCTGCTTGCATTTGTAGTTGCTTCTTGTGGGAAAAAGGTTGTTTTTTCTGAAGAGATCCTGTCTCTGGAGAGAGCCAATAACATACAATCCAGCAGAACTAGACAGGATGCCGTACATCAGTTTATCAGGCAGGGTCAACACTCATTTTCCCATAATGCCAGTGCACATATACACAATTACTCTACACACATATATATACAACCACTGGGAGTGCAGACACAAACAAAACATATACACACAACATCATGTAACACAACATGTACTCACACAGTGCACACTGTGAGCACACACACACTCACACTCACTATCTGCACAGGCCACCCACACAAACCCATCTGCACACACAAATGCACACACACATACCTTTTCTAAAAACAAATGGTGAAACTCAAAGGCCCCTGATTAATTTGTCTGTATAGACTGTTCTATCTTTATAAATGCGGTAAATGGAAAAGCCTATTGTCTGTGTGTCAACCTTGTGCTTTTCCCCTGTCAAGATTGGAATTTTTACACAGTAAAAACTCATAGTGCAATTTAGTGAAACCAGAATTCAATGGGCCTCATTCACCAAACCTTTCTTAAATTCTATGTCTATAGATGTGTTTGTCAAATTCGACTTACATTTGTCAGTTATCTGCTTTATAACTTATAATCCCAAGTTCATGTCATGTGACTTAAAAAGTTGAAGGAACATGTTACCAAGCATTCACTGAACTGATCACGTAACCGATGAATAACAAACATTGTTATTGTATTAGAATGCTTCCCAGCATGCATTGCATTGAAGTTAACTCTCCAAAAAACATTCCTTTTTGTTTGAATTAAGTTACTAATTTTCATTATGGTTATCATTTTTATAAATAAACCTATCACACTCTGACTTGTTATGTATGACTTGTTATTTATTTGTTATGACTTGTTATTTATTGACTTGTTATTTATTTAGGTGTCTTAGGTTTATTTTATTTTAAAAATGGAAATAATGAGGATTCAACTAATAAACACTTGTCAACATGAGTAGACCCTTGCTGATTCAACTTATTGTCTCAAGTTCACTCTGGGAATTTTACAGCATTAGAACAACGAAAGATCTTTGACCGAACTATTCAGTCATCTTGCAATTTCAAAGCAGCAAGGAAACATGCTTTAAGTTTCAGTTTCACCTTAACTTATTTTTGCAGTGTACGCATGTGGTCGTTCTATCAGAGAGAGGAAGTTCACATTTCATTTTCCACAGGACAGCGACGCATAATTCTCATAACAGATTCAAGAAAAAAACAGGCAACTCACGGTGACCGCTGCAGAAAAATGTGACCACATTAGCATTGTCAGTGTTTTATTTTCTTTGGAATTTCGTGGTTTTCATGTTATGCACACTCATGAGATATTATTTGAAGGGCTTCCTCTCACTGTATAGCTGATATATAAAATAAGCATAGGTTCTTGAGCTCTTTCCTCAGAAACAGACTTACAGCTCTCTCTCTGCCACTGGAATGATGAGGTTCTTGTATAGTTTAAGAAAATGTCATTGTTATAATGTACTAGCGAGTCATGTTTTCACAGAATGTTTTTAATGCAGTGCCACTCCATGTCACTCCATGTCTTTCTGAGGAAAATTTTAAAGATGCAGCATATGCCAGGAAAAAAAACATCATTGGTTTGGGTCCGGATGTTAATGAGCCAAAAAAGGAATTCAAATTGCAACTGAGAGAGAAACATGAAATAAAAGATGGCCAGAGATACATAAAATTACATATTATTTCCTTCCATTTGCATTTTGCAGGGAATTAATGAGGTTTTAAAATGGCACGTCCATGTACACATAGATTATAAGAGGGTTATTATGACGCAATAATTACAGCGTAATTGAAACGTGTCAATCAAAAGTCTGCGGTATTATTTTCATTAATAGGATTCAGCATCACAGATTTCTTTACGCATTTGACATGGACACTACATCAACCCTTTGCTGTTGATTCAGTCACCACAAGCCTAGCTTGGGGAGTATGTTTTGTGATGCTTATGTTTGAAGCGAAGGAGACCACATAGGGGGTTTTGAAGTGTTGCCAAGTCGTGAATTCTGCAGTACGGTCCTCTGCCATCTTGCTTGGTTTCCTGTGTGCCAGGAAGTGGAAGCACATGAAATTTTTTTAAATCTTGTGCTCCGGATTTCAGGGTGTGCACCACGGGAGATCACATTTCTTCTTCTTCTTCATATAAAACAGTTCAATACCGAATCTGGTTTGATATCCTCACCTATGCATATCCTATCCTGCTGGCTGAATGCATTTTTTGAGGCCCTACACATTTTGTTGTACTTATTTATCTCAAAATCACCTTTTCATCTTGGTGAGTGTCGCTTTCCCACAGAGAATAGGATAGCAGTAAGTGAGACACAGCAGCCACCTAGCTGTGTGGCTATCCCCACCAATCAATATCCATCTCCATGCAAATAAGTGTGATTAAAGCTGATTTCACAGGCACAAGAGCTCTACAGCGTTCCTGTCACAGATCAAATAGAAATAATTGGTTTAATGCACAAGATTTGCACCTTGCATTGTATAATTTACAAGGGCATGAAAACTGTTTGCCTTCACATTTAACCATGGAGAAATGAACATGAATTTAATGGGCAAATACACTGCACTGTGAACCAAAGCACATGGTGGCAAATCATCAGAGTGGCCAACAGAAATCATTTCATTGAACATTAGCAAAAACCAGGGCCTGAAGAACTTGAAATGGATTTTTTAGCTCCATGATCACAAGAGATGTTCAAAGAGCACAGGTCATAAAATACATGAATTACTAAAGAAGCATGTAATATGCCGATTGAGCATCTCTGCTCAACACACTCTGTGTACTTATTAAACACAGCAAGCAATTATATCTCTAAAGGACAAGTGAGAGCAGGTGCTGAGTCTATTTGTGCAAAACAGTGCACAAACTTGGACAAGCCTGGGTAATTTCAAAAGGGACATTGTGTACCAGCGAGTGGAAAACTGTTTTACTCATTTGTCTTTTGGTAGGTCAAACTGAATACAAAGTCTTCTATCTGCATGCACAATTTAACTTTTGGTACAGCCATTGATCAAAAGATTTAGCCTAAATCTAAACACACTTCACTGTGCAAATTCATGGTTTTAATCAACCACACCAAAACAGTAAAGTCAAAGTGACTTGGGTTAGCAGACTGACAGGCAGCAATGATTTCAAATAGCTATGTAACCCTAGATTCTGGCCAGGACCTGAAAGGATCCAAGAAAATACAGAGCCATTCATGTTCATACATGCCTTAAATATCAGCCAAGATCAATCTCTGTGCAATAGATTAGTTGATCAAATTACATTAAAAATACATCCTGTTGGCTTTAAGTTATGAGGCTACTCACGGTACGCCTGAAGGCCTGTCAAATATTGATCTATTGAGTAGCAGAGACATGTAGTATATAATTCAGCATTCCATATGAATTTTTGAACTATTTGGATATATGTCTCTAATTTTCAGAAGCCTTTCCTGTTACAGAAGTGGAAAAGGGGGATACTGTCTAGCAGCTGCTGGAGCTGTTCCTGGGCTTGTGACTGGAGCTGCATCGTTGAGCTGGAGTGGGAACTTGGGTGAGTAAATCTGAACTGGAGCGATTGAGTCAAAATGGCTATGGCTTTAAGGCTGATGGTGGAGATTAATTGTATGGGCTGTGTCCAGGGTGCTGTCTGCCTGGCTATGTGGCTGTTGTCTGGGTTCCCATGCTGCAATCTGTCAGTCACAGACAGGGAGACAGCTGCTCCTTCCAGGTGGCATCCTGTGTTCACCTGCCAAGGGGGTGACTTCATATTCTCAAATAACACTGAGTCCCATTCATAGAGAGTGAAAGAGGAATAGGAGGATCAGACAACAGTTAAGTAAAGAAAAGAGGTGGAAGGAAATGGAAAGTGGACACAGCAAGAAGTATTCATTACAAAAATGTGTCAAAATACATATTGTGCTCACTTAGATCTGTTAGATCTGTTTTCAAAACTAAAATTTAAATTAAAAAAAAAAGTTTTTGAAATGCACCCCAATGAGTAGTTTTCATTTAGAACTTGAAATTTTAAATGTAGAGGTGGAGAATGTTGAAGATCAATGATTAAATCATGATTTTAAAAGCACACATAGTGATTGTGGCCTTTAAAAGTTAATTGGTAGAATTTCTTATCTTGTTAATGCCGAATGCCAAAGGGAGGCTACTTTGAAGAATCTAAAATCTAAGATAGTATTGATTTGTTTAACATTTTTTTGGTCACTGCATAATTCCTTTCATGTTATTTCATAGTTTTGATGATACTATTATTCTAAAATGTGGAAAATAGTAAAAATAAAGAGAAACTCTTCTACGAGTAAGTGTGTCCAAACTTTTGACTGGTACTGTATATCTAGGCCTTTCCTGCCTCTAATGCTCAGAACTAGCTGTAACCTTCAAACCCATGCTCACAGGTGTACACACACATACACATGGACACACGCACACACACACAACTTCATCTCCCCTGACCATTACTGAGATAGCTTGCTGCCTCACATTCATTCAAGGTGTTGGAACTGCAGCTCTCACAGCCCAAGGTCACTATTCCCCTCCAAGCTTCTGACTCCAACACACTGAAACACTGTCTCCTTCACATTTTGTTTCTTTTAAATGCATCTTCACTCTTCTGTCATTTTTCACCAAGAAGGACCATGTGTGGGCAAATCCAGTGGGATTCCTTTGGTCATTTTCATTTCATAGCTTTGAGCTGGGAGAGTCCTTTCAACCAATTAGCTGAGACAGCCAAGAGTTTCCAACATGAACTGGGGGAACATGTAAAAGAGATTTAGGGCTTTGAGAGCCAAATCCACCCTCACGTCTTATCTCATCCCCTGGGGTTCTGGCCACCATACAGCGTAGCCAAAGGTTTCATTGCCAGATAATGACTGGTCCAAGCTGCTTTCATGGGGAAACAGTGGGATGATGCCTGCTGTGTCCAACTGTGAGAAATTGGGGCACAAGTTCAAAGTGGGCTCTGCCCTCTGTCCCACAACACAGGGAGGGTGAGCTCAAACTCACCACGAAGGCCTCATCTTTTCCATGCACGACTGACCCACTTTACACACACACAGACACACACACACACAATAACTGCTTGTCAGCACTTAGTGGTTTGAAATGGGCTCATTCATGTAATATCAATGCTACTTGAAGAAATTAGAATTGATGAATTGCATTATATGATGAAACCACATCTGTAAGCTGAGGTTTCACTTGTCCCTCCCCTATGCTGTTGCCCTGTTTGCTTTCCTGTGTTCATCACTAAGAGCTGGTTCAGTTTTCATTTCCGCTGCATGCTTACCAGTTGAGATGCTATCTTGATACATAGCTGCTGCCAGGGAATAATTCATCTTTGATTACAAAACTGTCGAGTAGAAAGGGGACACAGTAAATGAACCTGGAAGCAGAACTGCAGCCTCAAAAGACAAGCAGAAACATGGTCAGTCACATTTAACAAAGAATATCGGGGTCATATGCTGCTTTCTGAAGAACAAACTGGAAAGTAGCAAATGGACGGTTTTTAACAAGAACACATCATATTGTATCTGGTGAAACCAGGAGTGCTAAATTGAAAATGACACTTTTAACAAGTCAAGCTACAAGCTAACAGTCTAGTAGTTGCACGGGGAGGGAGGATTACATACATACATGCATAAACACCTGAGAGCTGCCCAGTCTTGTAGCTGCACTGAGCAGCTTCACTGAGTTAGTTCTCTGTTTAGTGCCTTGCTCAAAGACAGTGAGCAGAGTTTCCAGGAAAATGTGTTGTGTTCAGTTCCCCTGTCCCAACGAGTCTGGAGATTGAAATCAGCAACCTTCCAGTCACAGGTTTGCTTCTCCTACCATAAGACAACCATCCCCGATGTTAAGCACAGAAAACAAATGAAGGTTACGTTTTTATTTGTATTTAAAAGCTTCTAAACTGTTCCTGGATCATAAATGTACAAATAGTCCAGGGATAGAGAGTTAGGGAGTCAAAGAAAGGCAGAGTCTATATTCTTTTTGTTCTTTGGATCAAATAACCAGGCCTTGATATTGAAAAGACAGCAGACCCTTTAAGCCAGGCTATCTAAAACATTTACAAAGGGGCTGAGGTGTTTCTTTGACCACTTATGAGATCTGACAATTCAAACGGAATGAACTACGGAGAGTATTGGTTCAAGAAAAGGCTGTCTCTTGTTTATAGATTTATAGCTGTTTTTTTAAGAAATCTGCCATAAGTAAGAGCATGATATATGCAGTACATTACATCACAGCTTTCTTGCCTTTGATGGATCGAGTATTCTTAACTGGGTTGCAATGGCCTGTTATAGTATGCTGATGGAAATATCATCCAGACCACATGGGACTGCGTGCAAAACTATGAGGGTCTCTCGTCAGTGCCATTCATACTATAAGAAGATGTGTTTTTGAACATTCTCTATGCTCACGTTTCATGCGGAAAGTATGAGGGTCACTCTCCACTGGAAACTGTTTTCTGGTCAGCACTGATGCCCTCTTCGGTCGCCAAGTTGTTGAGCAGATGGTACAGAATGTCTCGGAACATCCACGCAGAGTTTCCTGCTCATTTATCCTAGAAAAGGTCAATGCTGTGTTCTGCAGTGCTGCTGCTGTAGCGGCGGCAGTGCTCGCGGATAAAGAACAAAGCTACTGGACGTGACAATGGAAGTTGTTAGAAAGTGAGACAAGTTGTCGGATGGACAAACATGCTTGTTTGAATACAGAGTTGACATGTTCCTCTCATTCCGCTCCATTTGCTGGTGGAAAACATCTGCAGAGTGTTTAAAATATGGACAGTTCTCATAACACAAAATGATAATATCCTGGTGAAACGTGTCTCATGCAGAGAATGTCAGAGCCAGATTAGACAGATTGTACAGTATTTTCCCCCTGCCAACATCTGCCAGCTCCCATTTTCCTTCATGTTTTGAGACAAGTAAATATTTAATTGAGTCTGGTGAAGATTATATTTCATGCCGTACCTGAAGCATGCAAAGGCACAACCGTACGTTAACTCGCATGCAAGCACTTAAAGTAGGTTAACCACCGAGTTTGTTTGCCATTCCTCCCTGTGTATTGAACACAAATGCCCACGACAATTACAGCATATGCAATAATCTGCTTATCCATATCAGTCTCAATCTCTCTCAAAAGACAACGTTTGAGGAATGATAAATCAACTGAGGAGATACCAGACTGGATCAAAAGGCCCCAGGTAGGTAACTGCAGAGTGCTGATAAAGAGCCCCTAATTGTGGATAATCTCTTGTGTTTGCATGTTCCATTTATAGCTAAATATCATACGTGGGATGGCAGCTCTCACACCATTAAAAAGCTATCATCTGTCAACTTCACACTCCCAACCTGAAATCTTTAATCAAACCAATTGCTTTGATTAATGACGCAGCACAAAATACCTTTTTAAGCAGGAGAGGGACTCAATAGCCCAAAACCTTCAGATGTTGCTGCTCACCTTTAATGAATATTGTGACTAGAGCATGCACCCGGTTGCCAATGAGAACCCCAGCTCTTCATTTGGATGTTCTCAGCCTTGAATTTCAAATATCAACCAGGTTTAAAAAGGTAACTATGGAGGTTTTATTCTATTCATATTATATTCATACCTGAATCATACTTGACTGAAATACTTGATGGTGCACCTTTTCATATTGTAGGTCTGCCTGAGCTTGAGTTGAGCTGACCTCTGGAGTGTTTCAGCCTGGGCCAGGATTGGTAGTGTCTGAAGGTGCTTCTATAAATGGGCCTCATACATGAAACGTGCGTAAGATCGGATTTGATTGCAAAGCGTTCGTAAGAACGTTTCAACGAACAGTCTCATTCATCTGTTGACACGATCAAAACCGACTAGTGCTTTAGAAACGTTTGTACGAACGCTTTACAATCAAATCTAATGTTACACACGTTTCGTGAATGAGGCCCTCTATGAGCAGGATCCTGGAGCTCTAGCTTTAAAGATGCCCCTCTAGCAACCTCGAAAACACTATTGATACTTTTCGAACAAGCTTAGCAAGCAAATCAGTTGGTCTACAGCCCAAAGTTAAAATGGCACAGTTGTCCATCCCCACCCTTGGTGCACACCTGAACGTTTTGATTGTAATTGTGAAATCACTTTTTGAGATGGACTGCTTTCAGAGGTGCTAGGAAATTTGAATGGGATGACAATGTCTCTGGTTTGGCCTTTACCAAAAAACCTTTCAGACATATGTGTGTTTGTGGCAGACTGGGGGGTGTGGTTGGGCCGTTGGCTGGGTGTGGGGGGCGGAGTCGGGCTGGCAGGCGTGTTCGCCCTGCCCCGACACCGGCTGAGTGGGGAATGTGTTTGTTCTGTGTGTGTTTTCGGGTTCCGCAGTGAGCAGGAGCCACGAGAGAGAGAGACTGAAACCTGCAGTGAGCGGAGGAGGGCGAGGGAGCCCCACATTGAATGTCACTCAGTGTCCAGACTGTTGTTAATAAACTCGGCGTGGCCGCTCTGCCCAAAACCAACCTGGTCCTTGCCTCTGTCTTAACCCGGTATAGCAGGAGGCTGC
>OOFE01050393.1:0-28604 GCA_900323365.1 Monocentris japonica
GCACACAAAAGGAAGATACACAAAAGGGCACACACACACACACACACACACACACACACACACACACACACACACACACACACACACACACAGACATCCGGTCCCCTCCCTTGTCCCATAAACATTTCATCAAACGTGTCGAGAGACATAACCACCATCATCAAACATTCATACTCACATGGCAGGTAAGTCACTCTGTTGCTGTCCTCACTCACGCAGCATAGCACTCATTTCCTCATATTCATGAAATGAGATCAAAGCGATTACCTTTTACCCATAGCTGAGCTAACTGTATGTAAGAGAGATAGAAAAACAGAGGAAGAGAGAGAGTTTTCATATACCAGCACTGACTTCTTCATATCTAGGACGTGAAAGCAATGTATGACAGTGCAAGACAACATGCGTATTTAGAAGAAAGGAAATTTTTATTGGACTTTAAAATGGGTAACCCACAAGAGACAATCCACAAATATGTACCACAATATTATACAAATATTTCAGTATCCACAAACAATAATTTTTCACTTGTGTCTTGATATAGAAATAAATTTTACGAACTAATGTAGAACAAATACACATGTGAAGGATTTTACAAATGGATCAAAATGTACAAATTCATGTATTTGTCTATTTGTGTATTGGTATTCTGTGTCCTAGACACTCTGTATCAAGGGATCAATTGTGTGCGCACACACTCATACACTGTAGAAGTCACATGTAACACACATACACACTAGCAATTTGACGCAGTGATGCATTTCATGTGTAGGATTTTTCTTTACCTCTACAGACTCTCTCTCCAACTCTGTGTGTATTGTGAGAGCTTGATTACATAAGGTATGGAGACATACCTTAAAAATGTTTTTGCTGTTGTTTGGATGTGAAGCATGAAGCACGTCCTCTAAAATACTGCAGAAGAGGAGATGAAAGAAAAGGAGAAGGAATTAGAGTAGGGCAAGGGAGAAGAGAAGAAGGGGTTGGGGAAAAAGAATGGAGGAGAGGAAGGAAGAGAAGAGGGCAGGACAGGTGATGAGAAAAGAGGAGGGGAGAGGAAAGGCGAGGAGAGGAGATGACAGGTGGGGTGAAAGGTAGAGAAGAGAGGAACAAAAAGAGAAAAATACAAGACAGGGGAGAGGAAACAGGCAGGTTGAGATGAGGGGAGAGAGGGAGAGAAGAACAAGGCGGAGGAGAGACGTGACACGAGATGAGGAGGAAGAGGATGAGAGGAGAGGAGGGAAAAGAAGGGGGAGTGAAGGGAGCGGAGTGGTGTGTACAAGGTTGGGTTGGCAAATGTTTACTTTATATCAACAGCAGCTCTTATCTAATGTGCTGCAAACACTCAACACAGGCACACACATTTCCTCTTTAGTGTTAGATAATAGGAGAATAATCAGCAGGTATCTGCCTCCTCTCACTGGCCCCTGGATGGGAATAAAACAATCCATGACATGCCTCCTCCATCCTTCCCACTGTTGCTCCCTCCCTCCCTCTTCCTTGCCTCTGTACTCCCACCCATCCATCTTTCCCTCTCTCATCCTTCCCTACATCCCACCCACCCTCCTTCCACACTTCATCCCTCCCACCTATCTTCATCCATCAGCCCCTCTAGCTTTCTCTCCATTCCTCCCTCACTTTCTATCACCCCATTCTTCCATTCCTCCCTGCCTCCACCCCCTCTTCTGTCACTCCCTCACTCTCTCTTCATCTCGCTCCATCCCCTCTTCTATCCCTCTATCTTGCTCTTTCTCCTACCCTCCAACCAAGCTTTATCTTCAGATTAAAATATCACTGAACCACTCACACACACAAACACACATAAATGTGTGTGTATGTGAAGGCATGCACAGGGATGTGCTCACAAAAACACTCACACCATGCACACATACACAAACACAAACACACACACACACTGGAACAGAGCAGAGGAGAAAACAAAACATCCTCCCACAGATGAACCCAGGTTATATAAATGTTTGTGCTGGATTCCTTGACTTTTGCTGTTTATCTCTTCATTTTCGTTATTCGCTTTTTTTCAGAGGACTCAGCCTGGGTCCTCCAAAGCTCAATGGATACAGATTGGTTCTAGTAACAGTGACAGCAACAGACCAGGGGTTTGATTTGAACTGAGGCAATTTATATTTATTGTGGGATTAAAACTTCTTATCTCAACTTTTGGAAAATTGAAAAAATGGTGAATGATGCTCCCATTGATGCTCATGTACTTTTGAAATTATACAAAGTGTTTGATATGGGATTCATGGAACCTAGAGTTATGAAAGTAACTCAGTGTGTAAAAGAAATGTTCAATTCAAATAATGGATTAATAACTCAGGTCGAAATCTGAGTTATTAGCAGTACGCAAAAATTCACATATGAGTACAATGTTATTTTCCTAAATGGAACAATGTCTGCCTTTCACTGAAACCTCATGCACGCAAACACACAGCCCTTGTTTTATTTCATGTAGATGCGTCATGTAATCTCATGTGGGATGGGACACTTGCTGTGTGTTTTTTAGCATTATTTAAAAGATGACTAAGAATACACTCTTATTTACAGCAACAGCCTGGGGGAGTTGTTGTAGCAGAATGGAAGGTTACACACACACATTAGTTGAAATCTTATTCTTACAAGGGGGATTAAAAACCATGTATGTTGTTGTCCTTCACATTGCTCCTCACAAAATGATCTTATGTAATTAACAGTGGAGTGTGTGTTTGTGTGTGTGTGTGTGTGTGTGGTGGTGGGATCTATACTGATTGAGGTGGGCAGTGGGCTGGCATTGTGCTGTTTTTCTTCAAGGGATTTGCTTTCTTTAAAAAAAAAAAAAAAACTGAACCCCTCACATACACAACCTGGGAGCTGCCCAAAACAACTGTAGTCTTGGCCATTGAAAAAACTCACTGGAAATCTGTCTCCTGGAACTCTGATTCTTGTTGTCTGGAGAAACATTTTTCCAAAAGATTTCTTCTTTCTCAGGACTAATTCCATGGGATACTGTGTAGGCTAATTTCAACAAATGTATCTTGTTTTAGGCTACTGACTTATCTACTTTTCTTACCCCATTATGTTTCATTGCAGGGATTTGATATACAATGCTATTCATACATAATACATACATACATGATAGGTCTACTCTCTTTTTTCACTGAAAAACATCAACTGTTACTCAGGAAGGATTTTGCAAACTCAAATTTCCCACAAGTCAGCTTAGGCTCCTAGCCACTCTGCTATGAAATTGCTGATGCTAATGTTACGGGTGTCATTCATGCTAGCAAGGTCTATAACTTCCTCTTCAGATGAGTTTGTACCGAGTCTCAAAGCCACAAGTCAAATGCCTGCCAGCCTGATAGTTGGCTACGCTATGGCTCAAGCTAATTCTAAATCTACCAGAGGAGTTTCTTTAGCTCCATCACTAAACATCACTAAACATCACTCATTCTCTTGAGTGCCCCTAAAAGTCAAAATGATGGAGCTAAGATTGCATTGCAATGCAAAATTATACTGTTAAACCACTAGGCCAGGCTGGCATACAGCTGGTGACCCAAAGGCTAAGCCCACAGTCACTTCTAGTCTGCTGAGCGGTTTACAGTTAGGTCACTGTTTTAGCCCCTTATCCTCTGCCCTGCTAGCACTCGACCAACACACATACACACACATGAATACCTCATTCATCGTTGACAGAGAGCTTATCAGAGAGCTCAGCCTCTCTGAGCCCCAGCAGATTACTTCATGTAGTTTATTGTGTTTTTATACCTGTCTGCCTACAGTCTGCCTACTAGCACTGCCCTACCAACAGGGCATGCAAACTATTCAAAATCAACTGCATACATTTAAAAGCATATAGCCAATCAGCAAATAGTGTAAGGTTGATTTTCTTAATTCCTGAAAAGGTGACTGGTGGAGATTGTGGAACAGCAGCAGTAGATTTGTGGCCCTACTTTCACTGTCCAGGTGAAACTCCTCTAAGGGTTAAGGTTAGGTTAGGGATATAAAAGAACAGTGTGCTTATGCTTCTTCTGGTGTTAAAGAAGGTTTAATGTACAAATTGTCCACTAACCATAGCGGTAAAACTGCATCTTTGCACCGCAGTGAAAATTATTATTGTAAATATATATTGTTGATAATGCTCTGCTGTGCTGCTGTGCCTTACAGCATCATAGCGTATCTTCTTCTTTGTTGTAACAGCATTACCTTCATGGTGCCTCTGTACTAACAGCATTGGCTTTATAGAGAATGATTGTATTTACTTGTAGAAAATGATGAGACTGCACTTCAGCAGGGTTGTTATACTCTGGTTTAGTATCTGTTGCAAATCTGTCCCGCAGCCACGTAATTAAAGCAGGATCATGTAATCTATAGCCCAGTATCCTGTTTGGTATTGTCAGTTCAGCTGAAAGTGCCCAGGGCTGCAGATGAAAAACAGACTTTACTGCTACAGTTGCTACAAGCTTATTGAATAAATATTTAGGTAAAATGTGAAAAGACCTGATGCCCCCTTGTTGAACACATTGGCTGTTGTGTCTCTCTTTGAGACTATAGATCTGCAGAGTCTGTATCCAGATGAACACTAATAGGGCTGGTGTTTACCCATGGTCCAATGATGACTCTACCTACAGCAATATTGCAATACCTGTTGAATTAAGTGCTGAAACACTCTCCCAGAGTTAATCAAATGAAATTACAGAGGTGTCTGCATGCCTTAGTAACGGCTGAAAAACCTCCCTTGTACCCACTTAATTTTAAGTGTCTGGCTGCCCTTGGGTGAATGTCCTACTCCGTATTGCTGGTGTCAGCTGCACACAAACAGGGCCACTGTCTGCTGTGTCTACCATTTCACTGTATCTTAAAAACTGATTTTACATCTAGAACAAACACTGCACAGCCTGGTCGCTAGGGGCGTACATTGGCGCTATTGTCATTTCCACGCACTCTCGTAGAAGCAACATCCTAGCACTGCCTGTCAAGCGCTGCCAAATACCAACGAGCCAGTATCTTCGTGCCAACCAGAGATAAAACTTGATAAAAAATTAATGTTGCCTACCTTTTATTTACATTAAAAAAAAATCAAAGCATGGAAACTTGTTATGCACTTATTTCAAGTTAGATGCACTTTATTGTTTCTGATGTCCCTGAGAGTTTCATCAATTTAATACATTTATTTTCTGTTTATGGTTTATTTATGCTTTATTTTCAACCATATATGTCTCAGAATTCTGTTAAATAAATATTAATAAACCTTTCCGAATCCTTGACTCTTTATTTGGGGGCCAGTAGTCACAAGTTACAGGCATCAGCGTTCACATTTGGCCTGTATGGATTATACAGGTACCACCGATCCCCTAACAGATCATGATCAATCATGCATCGCACACTGATCCACATGGGTGGTCAATCACCAAAGCCCCATTCTGAGCCAGGAAAAACTCAGTAATGTTATCATTAAATATACATTTAATTTGCAATGTTTTTTCACATACCTTTCTACCCTGCCAAATATCTAAGTGAATATCTAAATGTTTTAAGTGAGCTTGCCAACGCTTTTAGATTAGCCATGAGACTCTTCGCATCAACTCCGGTCTACCCAGCTGTAAGAAATCCAATCTGGCAGATTTTTTTCCCACATGAAATCAAGAGTGAAGGAAAGATTATGTAGGATCACGCAAATCTCAGCTTCTGTTGAGAGCTGGTCCACACCGTGAACACCTTCTTTCCCCACAGAAACTCACCAATCTGTCCTGTCCTGTGGGTGGTTGTCAAAATACTAGAACAAAGTGAAACGAAGTGTGGAGAGAAATCTAGGCATGCAAGACTAGTTGTTTTTTTTTTAGAGTTTGGGTCTGTATAATTGATGGGCATGTGAAACTAAATGTTGCCGTGCATCATTATGTGTTGTTTCCGTAGACTTGTTTCTTGACAGACAAGCTCAAAATCAAAACCACCTCACCCTGAAATCAGTTGCAAAACAGTTGCATCCTTGCTGAATACTCTCAATGAGCAATGCATCCAGCTCTGAGGGCTGAGATATAACTTTGACGGAATGGAGATTGCTTGGATGAGACTTTACAAGTGAGTTAATTAAAATTGTGCAGGGCCTGAATGGGTTGTGCATCAAAAATGTAGAGAAGAAAGTAATGCAATATACATGTTATATCAAAGTATATAAATGTCATAAAATGCCTACTCAAGGTTCTGCTAGCTCACAGCAAGTGCTGAATCAGGATGGGCTTATATATGGCTGAGCCGGCAGGTCTACTCTCTCTCTAATTCTTTCTCTGTCTATCTACAGTATCTATGAAGCCTTCATAATGAAGGTATCTATCTATCTATCTATCTATCTATCTATCTATCTATCTATCTATCTATCTATCTATCTTTTATAAGGACACCCAATAGACCTGATAGATCAGCTATCAAGTGTAAGAGCCAGTATTTACAGCCTTCAGAGTCTTCTGTGTTCTGCAGCTGTCTTCTTATCCCAAACTGACTACCTCCCTACTTCAGCCTATTCATTCCACTCTGGGCTCATGTGAAAGGTTTACTTATTCTCACTCTCTTTTATCACATCATGCAGTTCCTCTACAGCAGTGGTACTCAGTGTTTGATGTCAAGGCACACTTCAGCAAGGCAGTTGTATTCCAATCCATACCACATTGATTCAATCTCAAGGCACACTAGTTCTGCCACACCTCTTCACCTAACTTCTCATACCAGTGGAAGACTTCACCTAAATCACTGAGCGGTATTTGGAGAAGACAGCTTACTCAGGCTAGAGTTACATAGGCTCATAAATTAAGATTTTTGTTTCAACTCTGTGTGTGGCTTAGATATGATGAGAACTCAGCAGTATTAAAGTAATGAATAACCCATACAGCCCAATAGATTCACATCTACGGTCATAAAAGAACCACCTAAAGGAAATCATTCCTTTCAGGTACAGGCACCATATCATCAGTATCCTGCAGATACCTTGCATCTCCAATAAGTCAATAAGAAATAGGTCGATGCAATGATATTTTACAATGCTGTAGTACCCAGAGACCCAACCACAAGCCTCCTTGTGAATAAGAGTGCCCTCCAGCTCCAGACCATTGGAGAGAGTCCAGCAGCAGTCAGGCAGAGCTCGTCTGTTCAGCACCACGGTCAGCTCCTCTCTGCTCGACTGTAACATTCTACAGCTACAGTAACCTTGCTGCTGGCCTTTTTCAATCAAATCCTCAGCCATATCAACTTGTCAGCACCGACACTAAGAGCCAAGACTCAGCAGGGTAAGGAAGAGAGTTCGCCCACTTCCTGTGAGTAGAGTCTAATAATGCTTGGCCTTGTGTCTTCTCCCAAAGATGCTGGATTCGGCATGTGAAAAGGACCACGGATGCCTTGACAAAAGGAGGAGACAGCAACTGGCAACCCATTGCCCTGGGAAGGAAAGGTGCCATGTTCTTGACTTGAGTTTCTGTTTATGTGGGAAAGGTAGAAGATTTCTGTTGGGCCTGGATTGCAAGAAGACATTTTGGTTTGGTTGTTATCTTGCATGTGCTGTTGATCATGCAACATGACAAATGCATAAGGTACAGACATAAACCATTTTCTGCATGTTTGTCAGATACACACATTGATACACTAAAATGATTCAAATGCTCAAAAGGATTCTGTAGGATGCGTATACACTAAAAACACTCTAAATCAGTTAACTAGCTACACTAACTACTTAAACAGGAACTCTGATATCCGGGATTAGGAGTATTGCATACGAACACAGCTGCAACCATTCACTTTGAAGTGGTATTTCACTGAGTTGTTCCTCAGAAAACACTACAGAACCAGTCTAGCCATAACATGCTGGTCTGCACCACAACCTACCCAATTGTTCTGTGCAAGACATTGTGGCACAGGTTAGCATGCTGCGAGACTGGTTAGACTCTATGCTGTTTCTTGCAGAAGGCAGAGGCATGATACAGCAAAATCCCCCAAGTGAGTTAGATGATTGCAACTGTAATCAGTTCCTCAGTGTGTGTACCCTTGGTCTGACCTCAACAATAGAAATACACCTTTACTTGAAGTACACACACACACACACACACACACACACACACATACATGCACACACTTCTCTTTCAACACAGCACACACGTTTGCTAAGGTGCTGCTGACTAAGTGAAAGAGAGGCCAATAAAATTCAGCCAATAAAAGGAGACACTGGCACACTCCTATGTTGTCATGTCCTCTGTCTGACTGTGCACTGTGGATTAAAGTCATCAGTGGCAAGCTAATCAACCAAATCAGTTGTTCAGCCTCTCTCTGCTTCACTCCCCCCAATCACTGGATTTAGGTCGCAATTTAATTCTGGGACTTGATTCTCTCTCTTTCTTTCTTTGTGTGTGTGTGTGTGTGTGTGTGTGTGTGTGTGTGTGTGTGTGTGTGTGCTTGTGGAGGGTTAAGGAAAGCAATTTCTTTAGCAGTTAAGGCTAGTTATGTGGGAAAGTAGCTCCCATTTCCAGCATTAAACCAGAATCAGAACGGACTGAATGCACTGCTGTATCCTGCGCCCAATGCCATCCTCTTTCTAATCAGCAAGACTAGAGGACTACTACACTAGAGGAATTAACAGCAGTATGAGAACAGGGAGCAATTATAAGTCCCTTTCCTTCAGTGCTGCTCTCGTACCCTTTATAACCATTGGTGTAAAGCGGCGTTCATATGGGACATTTGGAACTGGTCAAATTCACCCATTGAAACCACCTATGTTGCGTTGTAATAATGAACGAGTGAGAACAAAATTGCAAGGCCAGTGTGAGTGCTCACCAGTCGCCAGGCAAATCTCAGGTCCTTTCAAAAAGACCTGGGATACAGTTTTTCATACAGTTCTGGAAAGGCAGGGACCGCGGTAATTATCTGTTCCTCCATTTTTTCCCTGCAGTTCAACTAGTTTCAACTTTTTTGATGGACTTGGTTGCAACATTTTCATACACGGCACTCCGTCAATTCATGTCATTCGCCATGCACAGGTCTCATTAAAATACATGGAATATTGTCCGTTTTTTGACAAATGCTCATGTGAACGGGGCCTAAGACAACAGTGATAAGCCCCAGTGCAAACATTTTTATTACCCCCCCCACGTAAAAATTGCTATCACAAAGAAGATAATTGTGAAAATGACACACAGAGAGAACACAGTGCCAAGTTACACAAACAGTAACCTCTGATCAGCACGACGCACAGCAGTGGCTTCAAACTGCAACAGCCTGATCTGCAAATCAAACATGCTTCCCTCATATACAGCTATGACAGGTAAACCAGATAAGGCAACACACATAACAAAACAAATCCAGCGTGTGCACCCACGTTGCATATAGCTCATTATTTCATGACAATCCCAAAAGAGATGACCATCAGGAAAGAACATAAGACATATAGCCCTACAGGCGTACAGACGCTAGTACGCTATGAAACATTACTCCTCTTGTTCACATTTAACAATACACAGGATATGATGTAACAATCCCTTGTGCCACACTCAGGGAGAACATTTACAGAAGTCCAAGTCCTAAAGAATGATATCCTACCCTATCGATGCTTACCATAGAGGATATCAGGCTATACCGTCATAAATCTACTGCCACATTTGCGCAGGCAGCACCATTCACTAACTCACCTACTCTAGATGTTACAGGTTGTGTGTGAGAGTGGGCATGTCATTGTAGTTATCGAGTGACCACCGTCCTTCACCGATGTTTCGTTGACACCTCGAGAGGGCTCAGTATATTCTGGTGTCCTGGAACCACCCCTCGCTATACCAACTCTCATCAGACTCAAGCCACGGCACCTCATTTCTAATGCAAACAGTACCACATAAAGCAAGCTGCTGTCTCAGAAATAGCCTTTACTGCCTGTTTTATATATCGCCTGTGGATTCCAAATTCACTAAGTAGTGCTAAAGTAAGTCATTTACATGCTATTACGCTGACTCGCCCACAAAAAAAACCTCCATACAAAAAAGGGATCTCTACTGGGAGGGATGGACTCAAGATCACTCCATGTGGGCACACACAATCTTTATTCACTCTTCCGCAGAGCATACAGTTCAAGTCAGTTCAGAATTCAGAGTTCACCATTGCTGGCTGGTTCTCTGTCTCTCCTTTCCTTTGTGTGTGCCATCCGTCAGCCAGCCTCACCGCAAGAGAGAGCATATATACCTAAGTAATCGCTAAATCATTGCAGCTGTGTCTGCTGAGGCGGCAGATCCACGCCACCCCAAACCCCACTCCGCTGAGACAGTTAGCATGTCACATATGTCATATTATCATGCATGAGAGTGGGAGATGAGTCATCTATTGCTATATTGGACACAGTCTATATTTCCCAGCGCTCGTTGCAAAACAACAAATAATGTGTTGCTGGCAGAAATGATTTTTGAATTGGTGAAATGCAGTTAAATAATAGCTAGCAAAAATTATTGGTTCATGCTGGATACATATCATCAGATCAAACTGTAGGTGTTATACATACGTGTTATAGAGAATTCAGTGTGTATATATCATACAGCATAAACATGTATCCCAAATTTGCCACCACCCACCACCATGGCACACCGATTGCTTGGTCAAAGTTTGCAAAGGGGTCCAGTCATTGGTAATGACATACACCCTTTTCTTTGGATGCTGATGGACCCCTTGACGTCCTGGGCCTCAGTGTAAGTGCACCAGTCTCACCGGAAATAGTTACATGCCTACTAATATCTCAAATTTAAGAGAATCATTCAATAGCAGACTCGCTACAACCAAGCGACAGACAGAGACACAGGCAGGAGTAGAGAGTTCACGAGCCTGCAGGCCGCTTTATTTACATCACAGCATAATAAAGCTGGCCGGTCTCGACCACCGCTTTCCAGCGTCGTCTTCCCTGGCCGGCATGCCAGTCCACCGGAAGCTTTTCAACTCCAAACCCGACTTGCTAGCTCTCTCTGGATGCACCCGGCCCCACAGCCCACTGGGACCGGTCGGCCGTGGCTGCTGGTCCCGCTCGCTCTCCATACTGTCACATACAGCCACACAGGTTAAAACGTCCCGGCTGCAATCAGCCTTAATTGGCTGCAGCCGGTGCTTGATACAGGCAGGCCACTAGCTTAGCCTACCCACAGCCTTCTCCCCAGTCTGACACACATTATAAAACAAGATTATAAAATTTGTAAAATTTATAAAAATTGACACCTAGTTTCAAGAAATGATTGCTAGCATGAAAACAAAGTGAAATATAGCCGCAAGTAGCTATTTGCGGGTTCAAACCCTTATGCTGTTTAATAATAGCCTCAAAAACCATTACAGTCCAGGTGACAAAATTTTCTGCCATTTCGAATTTTTTTAAAAACACATTTTTGACATCCCCTCCTAAACCATAGGTCAGTCACAGGATATGTTTCATAACAATGTAGAACCACGTGTGTAAAACTATTTTGAAATCGCTCAATAGGGGGCGCCACCAGTTCCAAACATGTGCATGGGCCTGGCACAAATTTGGCCATAAATCAATGACAGTTTGTCCAAACATCACCAAACTTGGTGGATATTTTTAATTAAGCTGTTGAAACATGTCCCCAAAATGTTTTCAAAATTGACTGATAGGGGGTAACTGCATTGCCGAACAAGGGTGTGGGACTGGCGCAGATTTGTGAAACCTTTATTGTATTTGTGAAAACTAAAAAAAGGCAATTTTACTGATTTTTCTCCATCCAGACCACATTAGACCAGGTCCAGATTAAAAATCACTATACTTGAACTGGTCAAATCTGGACTAGATTATCCCAGCGAGGCTAAAGATTCTTTAAAACACAGTTTCAGATTTGTTAAACCGCAAAAGGGTTTGAACCCACAAATAGCCGCTTGCGGCTATATTTCATTATGTTATTATAATTTTCATTCAAATATATGCTCTCTGGCTACTAGAGTTACTCAGAACCAATCCAGATATGCACTGTAGCCAAGCTTTTCTCATTGCTTTTACCCACCTTGAAGATAGCCAACAGGGCCATACCGGTTATCAGGCAGCCTAGCGTCAGGACAAACAGCACAAAGGACGGAACGCAACATGTTTTCTTCCACTTTTTACCTGGGAAGGGAAGGAAGGAAGATAATTCAAGAGAGAAAGGGAAAGCAAAAGGGAAAGCAAGCAGGAGTGGTGAAGACATGGAAAAACACTGGGGGTACACAACATTAAGAGCACCTGTCCTTTCCTTGAAACAGACTGAGGCATAATCACTTATTTGTTTCACCTATTAAGTCCACTTAAATAATGAAAGAGAGATGAAGATTAAACTGGGCTTTTCAGCACCGGCTATTTTTACAAGCACAGAGATTTCCTTTCTTAGCCCAGTGACTCAAGTGACCTGGTATTGTGCCAATGCATGTAAATGCCATAACTCAGTTAGTATAACCCAGGTAAGTTCATATTCCAATTATGAGAAACCCAGTTAAGATGCCTTGCTTACTCCGATGTTAAATTGGTTACTGTGGTATGTACAAATCTTTTCACTTGTGGTTTCAGCTGTCTGCGCAAACTCAAGACTCGCCCAGCGTTATGGGTACATTTTGATGTCTAGAAAAAACATGGCAACAAGCAGCACTTACTATAAACTATCAGGATCATAATTTCTTTCATCTGTATTAGAAGTACCCTACTATTGCTCAGTCAAATATGGAGGGGAAGCTGGCAGCTGCACCTTTTCATACTTTTTCATACTACCTGTGGTTCTTTTAATATCTAAAATATTCAATTTTGTTTACTGGTTTATTCATGGCAACATGGATTCTCAATCACATATAAACAGCTTAATCTTTAAGACTTTTAACTGAAGTATTGTCAATAGCCAGGTCAGAACATTGTTTTTCTACTATATATTTTATTCTTTTATTCATTATGTTGGTTGTATTTTATGTCATGTCTTATGTTCTGTTTTTTTTGCACCTTGGTCCTGTGAGGAACGACATTTCGTTTGGCTGGATGTGCTACATGTATGGCTGAAATGACAATAAACTCTACTTGACTTGACGTGTGTTGGGGCTTTGAAATGGGCATAGTATCACCTCAAAATCCACTGCTAACTTTTTCAATCTGTCCCAAGAACAATGTCTTAATTTGCAGATGGAAGATTTTTGTAAATCCTGAAAACAGATTAAGTGTGTTATTTGATTGTGTGTGAAAGGTTGTAACATGACTGACATCTAAAACCAAAAGACAAAAATGCACCTTGGATCTCATCATTCTTGAACACTCTGAATAGCCTGGTGGCCATGAAACCAAACTCCCTCTCGCAGGCATCTGAGAGAGTGGCGATCATCTCTGCCATGGAGGTTTCCCCACCAACGCTGGACAGACGGTTGTAATCCGTGAACAAGAACCTGCATGAAACATGGACATCATGACATTTGAGAAAGAGACAGGAAACCGATGCTCTGTCAAACCGATACTTTTTTTTTTTTTCACACAACTTCCACAATCCTCTTTGCATGTTCAAAGAGAACTAAGAAAGAAATACATCATTGCTATGAATGCAACGTAGGACTGTACTTGTCTACATACATTTTTGTATTTTATTTATCTTGCCTCCAAGGAACTAATATTCTGACATAACACTAACTCCAGTGATTGTGCGTATGACTGTGTGTGTCTGTCACTGTCACCTGACAGGCAGGGCGCGGGTGGTCTGCTCGGGGAGCTCAGGAGGGTTGACGAACATCAGTTTGAGCAGGAGCTCCAGGTAGCCGACCTGGCGGGCCAGACGGGTGCTGATGACCCAGGCCCAGTTCCAGTTCTCTCCCTCTCGACGGCCTCCAAAGTACACCAACACTGGGAACACGAGAAGAGATGATAAAGCTAAAATGCCAACTGAAGTATCTCCTAAAAAGCCAAACAAGGCCATTCCACTATCTTCATCTATTCTTCCTGTGGTAACTTTAAATTCTCTTCTTAAGGCACAATTTAAACAAGAGTCTGAGATGGTTCAAAACTTTGAGAAAGTAATGATCTCAGTAAAGTGACTTGAGTCATCACCTTTGATATTGGTTGTGTGATGGCGCCCTCTAGTGAGCAAAATGGTATGTCTCGAAAGCATCATATGGGAAAAGTTTTATATGAATGTAGAAATTATCTTAAAAAGATTATTTTGGGGTGCCATTGCTGTAGCTCTACACTCTCAACACACTCTTTGGGCAGCAGGGTGGCTCTATAGCTGACCCTGATCTTGGATATCCCTGTGGAGAGGGATATCCCTACAGGAATCAATTAAGTATCATATTTCTACCTAGTGTGTCTGCTCACCAAAGAAGATGTAGAGCAGGGCGAGGAGGCTGAGGGAGACGGCGATGGCCAGCTTGGGGTCGACAGTGAAGCCCAGGACCAAGGCCACTGAGCCACACAGCAGCAGGGTGAGGAAGACCACCAGCCAGGAGAACTGGAACAACGGCTCTATCTGCTGGCCCGCAAATGTCTTCATCTCATCTGAGGCAGAAGTGGGGGAAGTTAGGACCAGCAAAAAGATCTCATGTCACATTTCAAGTCTTTAACATGAAGAGAATTGAGAATATAAGACACTAAATGAGAATATGAGCCAATCTGAGAATCTGAGCACATGAGGCACTAAATCGGTGAATGATGAAGTGTTTAAGGAAACAAAAGGACTTGGACAGTCAACTGTTTCAATCATCACAATGCATCCCATTTAACATAAGAATTTCAGGAATTGAAGAAGATTTGAGGAAAAGCCACCTCCCTAAAGCAGAATACTGCACTTTTTATCACTGTATGAAATGGTTTGTAATGCTCTGGGATTACTTACCCTCCAGTTTCTTAAGAAGGAAAGACTTGCCACTGCCCCATTGGGCATACAGGCCAACACAGATTGGCGGCTGCATGGTGGGCTCACTCAGGATGTCTGCCAGGGCACTGCTATACAGGTCATAACCCAACATGTCCCCATCTGACTCGGAGGGAGATAGGTGCTCTGAGAGAGGGAGAGGGAGAGAGAGAGAGAGAGTTATGAAGGGAGGGAAGGACCAAAGAAAGGAGAGAAGAGGGCATTGGGAGAGAGTCGGGTAGATAGAATGATTTTGAGAGACACCGGAGAAAAAGAAGAGGGGAGGAGAGTGAGAAATGAGATTGAGATAGCAAAGCTCTTCCAGTTTAGGACAAATGATAACAGGCTATGATCTTATTTGATGCTGGATCTCTTTCTGAATAACATGGAGCAATGGGTCTTACTGGCTCCAAATATCTGAGTGAGGATGCTTTTCTGGTGGGTGCAGTCGATGTTGTATGGTGTCTCTCCAGCCTTGTTGGGGCGGTACAGCAGGCGGCCATCTTTTGGGTTTCTCAGAAGTAGCTCGGCCAACTTGCGGCTTCGCCCTCGGATGGCAATGTGAAGGGGCGTGTCTCCTTTCTGAGCAAAGAAAGAAGAGATGAGTGATGAGTATTTTCTCTGTAAGTATGTTTTGCATGCAAGTATGTTTTGCAAGTATGTTTTGAAAAGTACCTTGTCCACAGCAGACACTTTGGCCCCTTTATCCAGCAGCAGCTCCACTATCTCTATGTTTCTCATCTTGGTGGCTTTGATAAGTGGAGTCTCTACCTCCTAAACAAACACACACACTTCCTACAGTAAGTGCTCTGAAAGAATACTAGTTACTGAGAGCCAAGAGAAACACATTTAAACACATTAGTTTGAATAATACTGAGAAAATGAATGCTTTTCAGTGGCATCAGTCATCAACTGGTGGTTACTGTCTATCTGGCCATTCTACTAAATATGCTAGGGAGAGTAAGGTAGAAAAGTCAAAGGATAAGAGAGAGAGTGGTTTACTCTTTTTTGTTTTCCGAGCTGCTGTGTGAGTCGTACCTTAGTGCAGCTCTCAGTGTCTGGGTTACACTGCAGGATGTCTCTCACCATGGTGGCGTTGCCTTTCTCCACAGCCCAGTAGAGGGCAGTCTTTCCATCCTGTTATGAAGACAGACAAGGCAAACACGAGTTTGATTTTGAAAAAATACACAGTGGGGCAGAAACATAAACAAGGCTATGTTTTGGTGTTGAAACAGTGTGGACTTTATTATGCTGTGGCTGAAAATGCAGTTTACTTTGAACAATGTATAGTAATATTAGCAGTGTGTCAAGCTGTGTCTGTTTGTATAATCCATTTGTGTAACTGATGAAAGTTCACTCTACCAAAGGTTACAAAACAAAATAGAGCTAAATAAAGTGTTGAGTGGTAGTGTGAGTCAATATAGGCTAGTGTAAAATGAGAAGGCCTCCTGCTTGACTTTAGACATCAATAACACAGCAGACGTAGCGGGAGAGGAGCTCCTACCTGGCCCCTGACGTCAATATCAGCATATTTGTTCAGCAGGGCTCTGACTATCTCCACATGACCTCCCCTCACTGCTCCAATCAGCACTGTCTCACCACTCTGACAGATAGATAGGTAGAGAGAGAGAGAAAGGGAAAAACAGACACAGAGAGACAGAGATATCAATATTATCATATACAACTATACAGACCCTCACCACAAATTCTTCCAATATCAACCACTCTACATCGTCCAGTAGGTACATGTTCCAGGGTGGTGACGATGGGTGGGGTGACCTCACCCTGTCGGGGTTGTTGACATAGGTGCCAGCATCCAGCAGGTCCTGGACGATCTCAGTGTGTCCCTCCTTGGCAGCGATGGCAAGGGCCGTGTTGCCGTCTTTGTCGGTCATGTTGACGTTCGGGTTCCTCTTCAGGAGCTCTTTGACTACCTCGGTGAAGCCACCCTTCACTGCCACGATCAGGGCCGTCATTGAGTTCTGAGGGGACACATTTGTATCTTTTGAGTAGGGCTGCACGATTCAGCGTTCCTACACATTTACCATTTCAAATTTCCATTTTTTCCCAGACCTCTTGACTGGTTTTCAAGATTTTGGTGAGTGCTCAATATGATGTACACTGAGAGTGGCTGGATAATATGACTAGGCTATATCACTTTGTAGCTGTAGATTACTCTTCATAACAAATATAACAATATGTCAAATGACAGAGGATATACAGCAACATAATATGCGTAGTCATATGTGTATCAGGGCTGAAAAACAATATTTTTTCCAGACCTTTGTGGAATTTACAAACTTTCAAAGACCTGAAAATGATCAGATCATACCTTGAAAGACTTTCTGGACCTGTTTAAGACCCCCAACATTCACAGCTACAATGATAATGGCAGTTGAGTTGGCAAACAAGTAATGATGCTGGTCGTGTAGACAGTAATAAATTATACGTTATCTAAAAAGGCTCGACTTTTGAGATCAAACCTTTGAGAGGTTTGTTGTGAGACACAGCATTGTGTTTTTGGATCTCTATAGAGAGATCTCAGTAGACTCTCTGAGTAAACAACCTTATGTACAGGAGTACAAGGACAATAGACTTACGGCTCCCTCCTGGTCCACATCAGCTCCGTTGGCCAACAGGTGCATTACACTGTCATAGTGGCCCTTCCTGGCTGCCCAGATGAGTGGAGTGGTACCATACTGAGGAGGAAAGGGGGAAGTGGAGGGAAGGGCAGAGAAAAAAATGACAAAAGTGCATGAAAACTTAAGCCGATACAGATGATTTGGTGAACAGCCCAGAGGTTTCTTTTTTTTTAAATAATTTATATAAAATTAGTCTCTTCAAAGAGTTTGAAGTTTTTATAACTTAATCAAAAAATCATATTTTTTCCAAATGATCCCTTGTGTGTGGTCCCTGCCTTCCAATGACTAGGTAGTATCTAAGAACATCTTGAGCCTGGAGGGAGTGCTCTGTACTCTTTTCTATCCAGATTAATTTATATGGTGGAGAGGATTGGGGGAGAAGAACTCAGGGGTTTGGAGGGCTCATGTGGACCAAGGCACTTGCATGTGCCAAGCATATTCCATCAACTTCATCAACTGTATGATTAAAAATAAATTATTAAATAATGTCTTCAGTTGTTAGTACGTAATTACCTTGTCCGAGCAGTTGACCTTAGCTCCGTGCTGCAGCAGGAGATGGACAATCTCGCCGTGGCCTCGACCTGCCGCCCAGATAATGGGGTAGACGCTGTACTGCTGGGACAAAGGACAGGGCTGAAGTAATGCTGACGATAACTAATGACCAGTGTCAGGTCTGTGGCTGTACTTGAGCCTTGAGCCACCTCACATGAGTGACACAGCAGATGTGGGGGTAGGTATTGCTTGGTTGGACTCGTGGTGTTTTGTTTTTGTAACTTTCAAGTGACGGTTTCTGCTGATAGCAAAGCAGTAGGCCTGAAATATTGTCGATGTCAATTTGTACATTTTAAGAAATAATGGATGCCAGAGATGGTCTTATTATGGGGGAGTTATTATTAAGTGCAGTGAAGAGATAATTAAGTCCAGTGTTCCAGTACCTGACCAGTGATGTTGGGGTTAGCTCCTTTCTCCAACAGCAGCTGGGCCACATCTGTACGACCTTTATAGGCTGCCCACATGAGAGCACTCCAACCTCCCTGTGTAGGAGACACATACAGAAACAGTCTGGTTGTACAGATTTGATAGAAAAATGTTAACAGGAAAATAGAACAGAACATAATAGAATAGAATAACCACATATTGCATCATGCGCACAAAACAAGTACCTCATGAGTACTAACAAAACAGTATTACAGCGTGACAAAAGCTATATGGGCTCTACACCAGCAACAGTACCCCAAGTCTTCCTAAATCGGTAAAGATATGAGCAGACTTTGTGGTAGGATGTGCTATTTACAGTTGGTGTGACACACTTTCCAGAGGGTGAACGGTATCATACACAGAGGTATAATCCTGTTGTCATTACAGGCAAGCAGGCTGTGACCTGTCCTGTACAGCTTAGTCATGCCCACACTGCAATGAATCATGTGATGTCCTGAGTCACTTCCATCAAGTCCCAGGGAACAAGCTGCATATGGGTATCATACATGGTATGATAAAAGCAGGTCCAGATGAATAGGGAAAGGATACGGGAAAGGCTGCTTTTTTTCCAGTACACCTGGTTGTTGTGTAATCTCTAACAACTAAAGCTAACAGCTAAAGGTAACCTAAATTGCTTCTTGTGCTGAGACATATACATCACAACAAAAACTAACATTACATGTTCAGCAGCACCAATTAGTAAATTGATGTATTTAAGTTGCATATTCTCAACACTCTGCTCGTAAATAGACAGAAGAGCTAATAAGAGAGACGTGTAGAGGGCTGGCTGCCTGTGAGAGGTCTGTATCCCTTGACTGAATCATATCCCAGTCCCATGAAGAGAGACAACCAGAGCTTGGTAAATGGGATTACTACAACAGAGGAACCATCTAAATGAAGGTAATTTAATTTTATGTCCATTTCAAGGCTAATGGATCATTCACTCCAACTAAGCCAGTACTGAGGTCATCACAGAGAATAGGAACCATGATATTGAATGAAGACCTCATAACTTATTTTAATATAATTTGACTTTTATGAAGGCCTCATGTTAAAAGGCTTGTTATAGTGCAAGTTTGAGCTGTTTGTTATTTCAGTTTTTTTAGTTAGGTGTTTAGTTTGGTGTTGCAAATATACTGTATGTTGTATTACCTAAAGCAAAATCAAAAATCAAAAGACAGACACGTTAGCAATAGTTTTGACTTGTGCAGCTATCGCCACTTTTTTCCATGGACATAAATTGTCCTGAACTTTATCTTTGCCCTGTTTTTGTGGCACCCAGTGAGGATCCATTATCGTACCATGTCCTTGGTCCACCCCACACCCCTTCTTTCCGACCTAATTCACCTCTCTCCTCTTTTTTCACCCTCCTGCCTTCCCTCCATGCTGCTGACATGGACCTCATTTCTAAAAATGTTCTTTGACTTTATCCTTGACAATGCGGCCATTCCCAAGAATATGATATCCATACTTATGATAATCACAGAAGTTTAGTTTTGGCATTTCATATGTAACAAAATATTAGAAACTGTTAACTGCTGATTTTGATATTAAGATAACTAGCTCCAGAAAGACACAGCTACCCAGAGGCTCTCTCCTCATCATTCTCACCATGTCTCTGTGTTCCAGGTTGGCATTGTTCTCCAGCAGTTCTCTGACCACCTCGATGTGCCCCTCCTTGGCTGCCGAGATCAACGCCGTCCAGCAGTCCTGCACACAGAGACAACCTGTTACCACCTCCAATCTGACTCCAATTCCAGTTAGATGAGTGTCCGTCGGATTGCTGTGTGGGGCGGTCCAACTGTGAAAGCACCGTACCTACCAGCTGGTCATACCAGGTGCTCATGGGAGCAGGGTGCCGATGGTACAGACAGAGGTGTCAGACAGTAGAGAGTGAAAAACAGAGCGACTATGTACTGCTCTCTTCTTCTGTTTTCCTCTGGGTTAGTATGAGAGTGAATACAAGTGTGTGTGAGCTTGAGTGTACTGTGTGTGTAATAGCAGGTTACACGTGCACGAGGTAGTAATGAGAGGTGTTGAATGTGAGCATGCGTGTGTGCGTACGTGGGTGTGTGTATGCATACGTGGGTGTGTGCGTGTGTGGGGGGCAGGGTTTTGAAGGCACGGGGTGTTGGCCAGCAGGTGGATCCTGTCATTTACTCATACAAGTGAAGGTAAAAATGTGAAATAGGTTGTTATTATGGCCCATGATGGCTCATAATAGCTGTGAACTAAGCCGCAGTGTGGTGAGTTCAGCAACATGGAACATCGTGGCCAATAGTTCAGCAACATCTTCTGTGTCAAATGAATGATGCGGTTAAAATGACCGCATTGTTTTTCACCTGCAAGGTTCCCCTTTTCCTTGCCTCTTGTGCATTCTAGGTATTCCCACAATGCAATGTGTGTGCCCTTGTCTGTGGGTGTTTGGTGGTCAGAGCTGTGTGTGTGTGTGTACGTGCATGTTTACCACATCGTCCAAATTAACGTTGGCTCCCCTCCTAATGAGCTCTTGTACTATCTCCAGATTGCCCTGCTCTGCTGCCACCATCAGGGGAGTCTGTCCATTCTGGAAAGAGGGAGAGAGAGAATTGAGGTAAAGTGATAGATGAAGATTTTAATACTATTAGGTATTATGATGAATTGCCTTACCCTTCACTCGTCCCCACTTTTCACCTCACTGTCTAAACTTTCTTTTGGGCTACATTACAGCAAGGTTAAGGGTTTCCATCAACATTCAACTGTTCAAATGTTAAACCCAATATGCCACCAAAATGTTTTTTTTATCTTTTCTTTGCATATGGTTTCTCAATCAGTTTCAATAGTGCCTTTCCTTGTATTAAGGCTTCAGAATAGATTCCAGTATCCCTTTCCCACAAAACAGTTGATACATGATCTTAAAGAGTCTTTAATCCCTGTAATCCCCACACAGAAACCAAACACATTGGCAAATTAACCACCTGAGCCAAATATGGAGGTGTTGTGATGGGGTTGACTTACATCGCTCCTGCTGTCCACCTCTCTGAACTTGTCCAAATGAGCCTTGATGGCAGCCAGGTTCTCCTCCTCCACGTAGCTGAACAGACTCTGGGTGGCCAGAGTGGTCATCTTCAGGGAGGTGGTGGTGTCCATGGCTGACTGCTAACCACCTGCACACCACTGTGGGGAAAGAGGAGAACAGATTAGTAAAAATACTAATGGTAGATAGCTGTCTTGCACATGTCAATAAACTCACCAACACAGCATTACTGGGGGATAAGGAGAGAAGTTAAAATCAGGGGGCCAGGAAGAGGGTGTGGCATGAAGCCATGCTTTGATTAAAATAGATAGCCCTGCTATAAAGATGACAATGCACAATAAGAAAAAGAGGGAATAACAGAGACTATTTTCAAAAACATGGTAAAGTCTAAATGACACAAAAAACATTGACACGAAAATTTTGTTGTATAAGCTGAGACAAACAAATAAGTTGGCACAAGTGTATTTTGCCTGTGTGTATGTGCGTGCATCTGCATATGTGTGTTTCACTTTCTTAAACTATAAATAATAGTATGGTTACAATAGGACACCGAGTGTGCTCGTTACAAAAGGGCTAACTGAGGCTTAGCCTATGTCATACAGCCAATTCAGTCTCTGCTTACTCATGCAGAAAACGTGAACTGAAATTTCTCCGCTCACTATAATGAAGCCAAAGCAGTCACAATGTCTGACTTAAGAAACCGCACAAAGTCATCAAATAGAACCACTGAAGACAAACAATAGGCCCCAAACTTTCATCCTTGGAAGCAATGAAGAGTTAGATAATTGGTGCGCTCAACTGTGTGCTCCAATTATATCAAAGCCTACTACTCCTTTGCCTGTAAATTGGACTTTGAACTTGTGTACACTATTAAATGAGACAAGAGCACAGTCTTGACCTTTTGCTGTTGCCTTGATCTACAACAGGCACACAGTGGTAGGCTATTTCAGTGCAATAACTTCACATTGATAGGCAAATATTGGGGGGGTTGGGGGGACAGTTATGGGATTGTCTCAATCTGACAAATCCGTGCAAACAGCCAACTTTGGGCTCCGCGACTAAGACTAGCATGTTTCCCTATTCATCATGGCTTTTCTTTAATACTTTTCTATTCTTTAACCATTTTTTCTTCAACCCTTTGTATTCAGGCAGGTTGACTAAGAAGATATTTTTATTTACTGGCTCACACCTGGGAGCTGCCCAGCACAACCGCAGCCACATGTCCAGCTCCACTAAAGTGCCTTGCTCCAGGGCACAACGGCAATAGTTGTTAAAGGAAAGGAGATTTATGTGTCGTTCACGTCTGCCTTACCAGATTTAGTCCCCTCCAGTTTAGGGCTTCAGTCCAGTTACAATGTCACTTCTGTAACCATTAGGCTATAACTGCCTCCAATATTCAGCAGGAAAAAAAAACTTCCAGACATTGCATGGATTGTTCCACCTAACCACCTAATTCAAAACCAAAAGGACAAAAGAAAACCCATTTAACATGGTTGCCTTTGTTGTAGCTAAGGATTCAGCAGATCAATAGAAAACTCATTAATGATTCATCAAGTCAAGCTCTTCCATCATGTTAGACTTATTTCCTGCCATGGTAACACAGAGAATTCATGAGTGGCAGTCAAAGTTGGCAAGTTACCTTGGCAATGCGCTTCATACAAAGACTCAATATTCTAATAAATGTCATAAGGCTGTTGGGCTGTCTGGAGAGAGGCCCAACAGTTTTTCAATCAAATTCATAGTGGACTAACAATGCATGCCTATATATTATTTCAGTCTGAACAGCTATCTTCAGCAAGGATGTCAACTGCCTAGTGTTCTATAATATCAGACACTGTCATGCATAAGTGAAAAAAATCCTTTGTTTACAGTAGAGGCAATATGAGCCTGTTGACACACCCTCATCAGCTCCCAGTCTCAATGTAACCACTCTCAGCACGACAGATGGACAATGACACCATACAAGAACCAATCAGTAAACCTTTAGCTTTTTCTCTGAACAACAATTAAATGGGAGCTTACATATATCATTTTACAAAACACACACCTACCAAAAACCAACAAAGACAAAACAGCAATAAAGAGTGAAGCCAGAAAAAGAGTATTAACCATAATGTGCATGACAATGGCAAAAAGAAGGTTAACAGGAAAAGGAGAGCTTCTTACCTTGGTGTAGGCTGGAATTGATATTGGACTATTTAAAACTGAATGACACACCAATCTGTATCCCTTGTTCACTCGCACACAGGGTATCAACAAGCACTACTGGGCTCAGCCTCAGCATCCCCCCCGACTCACAGCTGAATATTAGATGAGGGGGCTGGGCTACGCCCATCTCTTTCCAACACAATAGACACACATGACTAGATTACCATTCATTACATGCACTGGCTGGGCACCAATGGATAGAGTTGAAAGCAAAGAAAAGATTTAGATGTTGGCCTAATTTAAGTGAGTTGATTCTATGAGCAATGCAATGAAGTAGCATTTGGATGATATGATCATTGGCAGATAGACATATTTTGATTCTGTTGGCACTGAGCTCTAACAACTCCTCAGTGTTGAAATGACTCATTTGCACATCAGTAACAGCCAAATTGTTAAACCAGTCCTGGTACAATGTTTTTTACTCAAATAGCCTTGACTATGAAACTGCTTAACCTTAGACCTAGATATGGTCTCTCTGGGGAAAAACACACACCACTAGATACCATAATAGAAATTCAAATAAACCCCTAGTAAGCTGTCCCCTTATCTAAACCCAAATGCAGGTAGTGTGGATTTAGTAGGAAACATTGGATATGATCTCTAAATTTAACCAGTCAGCTCTTTATGGCTATGGTCATGTGGGTGTGAAACTGCCAAGGATTCAGTTCCCTGTGACATGTTGGTCACAAGCTCTCAGTTGCTGTAGTGGAAACTGAGTATGTGACAACTAGCCAGGTCACAGAGTCAACAAAATAATGGCAAACATATGACCGTCACATGACTGCATCAGCAACTGTAAATCTATATGGCAATGTGTATGGCACAGATCAGCCAGATAAGAGTAAACATCTGGATCACACACACACACCACATGGGCTCAACTGACTAAACAACGAAAATAAATGCACATTTTGTTCTCCTCTAACGTTAGTTAAGTATCTTATACACGGGTCTTGACTACAATATTGCCACCAGGAAGCAACAGCTTAACGTTAGCTAGCTATGTAACGTTAACTCCAAACAGCTAACATGCTAACTTTAGCTCAGGTCGGTGTTTTTTTTAATTAGTTGAAGTTAAGTACCTTTGCAAAGAATATCGTTCAGTGCGCAAACTGAAGTCTTCTTCCCAAAGCTGGATTGCTTTGTAATCACGTTTATTTGAATCCAGTGTACAACATCTTGTGACTATACTAAGTGAGTTTTCAAGTCATATTGCTGCTTCTGTGTTTGCTCAGCAACCTGCTGCCTGGCTGCTACAGTAAAGCTCCTCCCCCTACTCCTGCTTACTGAGGCGTAAAATGTAGCACGCGCGCGCGCACACACATTTGCTAAGGTTTTGTCCTAAGTAACCCCATTTTATTTTACAGTAACCGTTATGAAGTAGTTAGTTGTAACCGATCCTGTTAAGCGTGTACCAGCTAAGCAGTATTTCCTCAACTCCCATACGAAATTGACTGTCTGGGCACTGCTCTAGTATGTGTTTTTGTGTTTAATCATTCACTATTGAATTTTCAGTTTTAAATTTACCTGTCCAAAAGGCAATCGTTCATCACGAAATAAAATGCACTGTAATATAATATTTTTGCATCTAGTTAACGTATAGAGTTTCGTTCCATATTTAACAAAATAATTCAAGTATTTTGATATGGGTATTGTTAAATTTTGAACACACCAATATTTTTTTTCAAAACCTAAAAGATTTTACTCTTTTGTTTTGGAGGCAAAATCACCTAATTTATTGTATTATTATGCTTGGAATTGACTGGTAGTAGCCCCTAGGTAGGGGTGTCAAGCAAGTGCCATGGAGGGCCAAGAGTAAGCAGGTTTTCCTTCTAACCAAACACTTCAGCTGGTCATTTCATTGATTAGTCCCTTCTCTCTGGTTGGAGGTGTGCTAATCAGAGAAATCACCTGGCGTAGTGATTGGTTAGATACTCACAGCCCTCCATGGCACTCAGCTCGACACCCCTGCCTTTATAGGTCAGGTGTTGACTACCCAATGTGTAGACATAGAGTTATTGAAAATTGTTGGGTTTTTTTCCTCCATTTATCCTAGACAGTTCATAAATTAAATTACTGGCTAATTTGCAAGATGACAGACGAAATATGACCTGCAAAGTTTCACGCTTTTCAAACTCAATAAATCATCAGGTACAAAGCAAGCAAAACTCTCCAGATGTAAAAAGTGGTGAAGTGTGTGTTAGAGGAGGGGTACTGTGCCAGCGGTGATGCCTACTGGAGAGCTGGAACAGTGTACCATGTTCCCCTGGCTGCATGGGTTTGATGCTGGTGTCACTGTAGTATTTCTTACCTTTTGAGACTCTTTATGTCTTATTGGCAAGGGTCAGATGTTTTTGTTTTTTTTTCACACATCAGTGTGTTTGCCATTACTCATTCCCATCAAGGTATATAAAAAAAGAAGAGACAGGTCTGTTTTCAAATGTCTGTATTAGTGTTTAAAAATAATTTCTCTTTATTTTACCACATAAATCAGATTCTTTTTTCAAATGTACTGTTATACAAATCTTTCCATAAATTTCCTTCTGACACAAAAATAACCATTATGTTACACACACACACACACATACTTGGACACATGCGCACGCGCACAAACACACACATACACACTCACGCACTCACACACATAATATAATGCGCCATTCATGATTTGGCACTTTGGACATATGGAGCAGTTTGCATTGATCTGCTGGTTTGGGTGGCCATGCAGTGCAATAATCGCTGTGTTGGTAGGATGACATCCCTTTCCGTTGCTTGGACCGCATTCACCTACGCAGGGCCCTGGCTACAAATATAATGTACTTTAGACCACATCAACATCTACGAATCACATGAATACACACAATTATGGCAGGAATATGCACATGTTAGAAAAACTTTTAAAAAGAAATGAAAAAAAAAAAAGAAGAGGTTCACACTTGAAAACTCACCTCTGCTGCTTTGTCATTATTTTACATAACACAAATGCCCCAAACCAACTCAAATTATTGATAGGCTCTTTTACAAAAATGCACAACCTTAAAGAGTGTATGATATTGTGTGCTTGAAACCCCCAGACTATTTCCAGCTCTGATAGGTAAAAATCTGTAGTTTGACTGTTGAAACAAGGAGATGCTTCTTAGGTTGCCTCCTCTGCACCACGTCCCCACAACCACATTTTATTTGCTAAGCCCACAAATGTGTTGCAATGCAGGGAATTATCACAGGGTTTGTTGTTTTTTCAGCTACTGACTGTTTTGAAAGCTCGTTTAAGGAGCAGAGTATAACTGGATGGTTCGATAGGCTTAAGGTGAGTCATAGACCAAAAGAACATAAGGAACCAGTGTCTCTTACACCATAGAGTAAATCCAGCCTGAAACATCCCTATTCTAACATAAGTGCACACAATATGAAATCAGACCAGCTAGCACAATAACTGGTCTATGTCTTCAAATTTTGTACAATATTAGAGTATCATACATAAATTACCCAAACAGATTTCCTCACAGATAAATGCACATCGCACACGTAAATCATTTGTAGCCTAACTACGTGCTGTTATTCACTGTGCATTAATTTGGGGAGTGTTTTATTTTACATTCAATTTACTTGAGACCTTTTGTACTCTAAAATGACAAAGCTTTCAGTGAACATGGTAATCTGATTAGACCTCTGTTGTATTTGCAATATTTAAGATAATTGTTTAATAGCTATTCTGTACATGTATTCAACAGTGATGTAAACAATCCATTCCACTGTCTTTCCCTAATAATAGCCTATTATTTTAGACAGATGGTAATTAAATAGTTCGGGATACTTGACTGGTATTACAGAGGTAAGACATTTGAACATAGAGGAAACCTGTGGTGTGAGCAGCATGAAAAAACATCACGCCTGCTATACCTAGAAAGTCTGAAAGTAAAAATGCCTGTAAAGTAATGTAAATCAGCTGAAACAGTAAATAAACTCTCTTTGTAATGCACATTTAACTGTAACTGATGAGTACTGTTTGTTTAAAAAGCAGCAGATATGAAAACTCTAAAAACAAATTGAAATCCATCTTGTTTTAGACTTTCTGCTTGTACTTTCCAGATGGAAGATTTGAATTTGAACTTGGGACCCCCTTTAGGTTCATTGGGCCTCATTCACGAAACTTTTCTTAAATTGTTCGTAAATCTGTCGTTTTTATGTGCGTACGAAAACGCCAACGTGGGATTCATGAAACATGTTGGAAACCTCGACTTGAGCGTAGAACAGGTGTCTATTTGATGAATGCCAATCGTTCGTAAATTGGATGCGCGTGCCTGTTGAAGCCGATTTCCATAGGTCAACACCCTGTTCAACACTGTAAAAGGCTGCAGACTGAAGGGTCGTGTGCAAGTAAACCATGCGGAAAAGAGGAACTTGGCAGAGTCCGAAATTGTTCTAAAGTGTTGTGCGCATGCGTGCATGAGAAAAAAAGACAACGTAGTTTTTAGAAGCATAAGCAGCGGAGTCACAACAACTGATAATAGTGAAGCATGGCAAGAAATGATTAACGCTGTCAATGCTGTTTCAGCAGAAACACACACCGTTGTTGAGGTAAAAAAAATGGTTTAACATGAAACTAGATTACAAAAAAGTATAAGGAGAAGTAGACGCATATTATCAGCCACAGGAGGACGGCAGCGCACTGAGGCGCTTTCCGAGATGGATCAGAGGTTCGATCAATAGGAAAGACCTCACTGTCGGGTGTCCAGTCGGCATTAGAGTTGGACACAGATCAAATTCAGGCTGCATCTTCATCAGATGGGAGGACGATGCAATTGTATTTTTAAGGCGTCCAATCCATGTGATCAACCCAAGTCTGATAGTCTTGTATTGTTAAGAATGAGGACAGTTCGGCAAACACGCCATTTCAGCCTATTAGGTCTTTTT